>PVKN010006286.1:0-28786 GCA_004027915.1 Capromys pilorides
AGCAGCTGGATACAAAGTCAACACTCAGAAATCAATAGCACATAAACAACAAACTCACTGAGAGAAGTTAGGGAAACCACATCTTTCCTGATGACATCCAAAAAAAAAGAAATACCTAGGAATCAATCTAACAAAGGAAGAAAAAGATTTATACAGTGAAAATCACAGTACTTTGAAAAAAGGGATTGAAGAGGATTTCAGAAAATGAAAACATATTCCTTGCTTGTGGATAGGAAGAACCAACATTGTGAAAATGGCCATACTCCCAAAATTGTTCTACACATTCAAAGCAATCTTGATTAAAATACCACTAGTACACCTCACAGATCTAGAGAAAATGTTCCTAAAATTCATCTGGAGCTAGAAGAGACCTAGAATAGCAAAAGCAATCCTGGGTAACAAAGGCAAGGCAGGAGGTACCAATCCTTGACTTGAAATTATACTACAAAACTACTTTGTTAAAAACAGCACGTATTGGCACAAAACAGACTTCAGGATCAATGGAGCAGATCAGAAGATGTAGACACAACCACAACACTCAGTCACCTTATCTCTGGCAAAAGGGCCAAACATGTTCAGTGGAAGGAAGACAGCCCCTCTAACAAGTGGTGCTTTCCACACACCAGAGGCTAAAATTAGACCCACGTCAATTACCATGCACTAAAGTTCTATGGATCAAAGATTTAAATATTAAAACTACAGCATATTTTGTAGCTAGGAACTTGGGTGCCACCTAAGAAAGTTCTCATCCTCTCCCCTTCCACTCCACTTCATCTTCTACCTTCACAGTAGTGAAAACCATGACTAACAGACAAATCATGAGAAAGAACAAGAGCTGCCTTCTGCCTTCGACCTTCAGTGCACAGCCTGTGAGCCTGCAGCCTGCAGCCTGCAGGCTTGGGCATGACAGCCGCATGCTTCCTGCTTGGAAGCCCTGACTGTCTCACCCGGGCCTCCTCTGCAAGGCTCTGATCTCGGTTCTAACTTATTCCTGGCCTGGGAATCTAATGATGCCGAAGGAAGCATGTTGCACACATGCACACACATATGCACACACATGCACAGAGGCACATGTCCAACCGGGTCCCTTGGTTTTTCAGGCACAGTCCTTGCTGCTATCGCTCACCCACCCATAGCCCTCATGACTCCCTGGTGCGCTCACTTCTGAGTGCCCTAGGAAGTGACCATGTGTCTCTCAGCTCCATTTCTGCTGTGAAAAGCTCCGTACTCCAGTCACTGGGCACATTGCATTTATTCAGTGAAATGGACCAGGCGTTGTTGTTTTATGATCAAATACAGCAGGTCACTGTGCACTGTTTTAGGCTTATAATTGCACTCCGAGTCCTCCTTAGCACAAGGTTGTGGGCTCTGGAGATTTCTAATACTTGGCTTACATATGCAGAGGCCAAGCTGAGGGTCTCCCACTACAACGGAATTCTAAACCACCCTGGAGAAGACTTCCACTGTTTAACTGCCTAGCAGAAGTATGCAATGCACAGAGATGAATGCAAACATCAGGCGAGTGCAGGCCAACATCTGTAGCATGCCTACTTCAGCACAATTTGCTTCATTACTGGGCACTGGTCACGAGTGAATCATGAAGCAGGTGAGCTTGAAGACTTACGATACCAGGGCACCTGCCCCAGCACCTTCTGCACAAGCCCCATTCGTTCTCTCAGGTCCGCCAAGGCATTCGCCAAGGCCAGAAGCCTCTCATCTGGCTCATAAGGACCACAGTGTTGACAGCACTCGATTGGTAGCTCAGTATAAATATGAGGTGTAAGAAAAGCAGGACAGTCATCACTTTACCAGAGCAATGCCAGGGACTGAGAACATGCTGCACGCCAGGAGATTGCTGACATGTGGCTTCAAATAAAATTCTTGTTTCAAATCTGAAATGAGAAATTTTGTCCAGCATCCTTGGCACCTCTTGGAGGAAAACTGGCACTCAAGCCCCTTATGGGCACAAAGGGCACATAGCAGAGCATCACTGATGTCGTGGTTCACGCTTCTTAGATTTTTCAGTAGACAGAGCTGAGCAACACACATGCATGCGCACACCAACTACTGAACACCTCCCCCCCCTCCCCACACACACACATGCACTGGTCATCATCGAGCAGTGCAAGAAAGTAAAGAGCCATTAACTTCAGCAGATGGGTCGTGCACGCTGCCCATTTGGGGACAGTTCCTTTCTCCCCACCCCGTGGTGTCTGTGCCTGCATCTCTAGTGCTGGGCTCTTCCTTCCCAGCTCATCTCTGCCTCTGCCCTCCACACAGCCTGGGTCACCATAACTCTGTGACATGGCCTGAACTCTGTAGACTAATCCCCCACCATGTTACTGTAAGAATCATTTCAGCCCTTTTGAGTCTTCACCTACCATCCATGTTTCAAAATAGTATCTCTAATCTTCTATATCTATGTAAAATATCTTGCTGTGATTTTGTTAGGGATCACAGTTAATGTGGGAGAATGGGCCATCACTATGTTGGTTTTTATTAACTTGGAGATTTCCTGTGCTGGCCCCTCCACAGCCATGCCTTAGTGCTCCTCTCCTATGCCATCTCTCATCATGATTTGTGATTTGGGCACACACCTTCTTTACACGTTCTGGTAGATTTATACCTAACTACTGAATCACTTATGTGTAATTGTAAATGTTAAATGTTTTCTTTCAGTGTCCACCACTAATGTACAGAAATGTACTGAGTTGGTTTATGTCACTTTGTATCTTGGGGCCCTGTTGAATTCACTGATCACTTCTGCAAGTTTCTTTCTTTTTGGTAGGTGCCTTGGGGCTTTGGAAACTGACATTGATGGCCACGTAAGCAGGTGCAGAGTCATTGTTTCCTTCCTGACGTGTCAGCCATTTTATTTTTCTCTCTTTTCTTGCCTCATTGCACATGCTAGAACTTCCAGCACTACGCCAGCTTCCAGGGAGACAAGCACCCTTGCCTTGCTTTTGGCCATAGGAGTTAAGTGCTCAGTTTTCAACATCATATATAGTACTAGCAGTAGGCTGCTGAAGATGTCCTTATCAGTTGAGAATGTCTCTTCAATTTTTATTCTTCCTAGAGATTTTGTACCAGTGGGTATTTAATTATTTTATCAAATATTTTTTCTGCATCCATAGTTAGGATAATGTAGATCCTCTTCTCTAGGGTGTTAATATTGATACATTAATTGATTTTCAGATATTGAGTTGGTTTTGTTCTCTGGAAAAAAGAAAAAAAAAAAAAACAATTGGCCCCAGTGGGCAATTCTTTTTCTGTATTGCAAAATTCTATATTCATGAGCAATTTCATCTTTAGTTGTCTTTTGAGTGAACGTGTGTGTGTGTGTGTATGTGTGTGTGTGTGTGTGTGTTATAGACTTGGGTTTTGGTATCAGTAATCCTAACTTTATAAAACAAATTAGGCAGTGTTCTCACTTCTATTTTCTGGCTAAGACTGTGTAAAGTTGCTGTTAATTCTTCTTAAAACATTTGGTAGAATTCTTCAGTGAAACCATCTGGAACCGGGAGTGTCATTACGGAGAGATTTTAAATTACAAATTCACTTCCCTGATCATCCTATTCAAACCACACACTGGGTAAACTGGAGGAGCTTGGGCTGTTCTGCGGAGCCGTTCTGTTCACCTCAATGTTCGTGTGGGCAAGCGAGAGCCCCCAGCCACTTTCCTCTGGGTCTGCTCACGTCCGCATCACTTCCCATTTGTCCTCATAAGGGCCATTTTGTCTTTTCTCTTTCCATCCCTTGTCAGTCTTACCAGAGGTTTATCATTCGTGCTGATATTTTCAAATACTGCTCTTTGCTTCATTAATTTTGTCTCTTCCCTCCAATTCCATTGACTTCTGCCTCTTGTCACTGCCTCGTATTTGCTTGCTTTGGCTTTTCTTTCTAAATTCCCGCCGTAGAAGCTCCAATTCTTCCTTTCAGACATTCCCTGTTTACTCTTTCTGTACTGGGCCAAGTGCTTCTCACACATTTTATATGCTATATTATCATTTTTCAATCTGTTAGATATATATTTTTAAAAATCGTCTCAAGACTTCATCCATGAAATATGTGAAATAGAACTGCTTGTAAGCATTTGGAGATTTTCCTGTTATTGTTTTTCTTTCTGATAGCTAGTTTAATTCTCCTGGCGTTGGCCGACCTGCCACCTCCACTCCTTCTAATCTGTTGCATTCACGGTCCAGCTTGCACTAGGGTTGACACAAGTTCCCCAGCTGTTTGAAACAGGAAACTCTGCTTCCATTGGTTTACGATTCTGTAAAAACTAGGGTGTTGTGATAGTGCTGCTCGCTCTTCCGGGCACTTAGGTGTTTCCTGCGCAGGATTTCTGGGAGTGAGACAGAAGCTGGAGGCTGCCCCTGTGCTGGGGCTGTGCGCTCCCCCAATACCAGCAGGCAGCCCCTCAGTCCCCAGGATTAGACGTCTTGCTCCCCGCCAGGCCTCCTCCCACAGCAGAGGGCCTGGGTCTTTCTCCTGAGGTTCCCCTACATTGAATCCCAGCCTCTTCCAGAAAGCCTCCCCCTCCCCCACATGCTGGCTGTGGCTCACATTCACAAGCTCAAGTACCGCGCAGTTTCTCCGTGAGAGGAATTCGAAGTAGAAATAAGTTAAAAAGCAAAATACAAGGTGCTATGAAATGGGGCAATGGATGGCTTGCAAATGGGAAGAAGATGGAGAGTGGGAAAGGGCACATGGGGCCAGGATGTCTCACAGGTACGCAGGTCCCTGCACTGTGCGCAGTCACAACGCAGGCATCAACTAAGGCATTAGCAGTACAGACTAGCAACTGACGAGGAATTACTCTGCACACATGTGCAGCCCAGTATGTCCAGGAAGCAGCAGCAGGCTGGCCACTCAGGCATCCCTGTGGGCTGCACAACCATGGATCCCTACTGAGGAAAGGATGGACATGGGAGCCAGGCTCCCCCTAAGCCCTGAGCACTGGGGAAAGAGCCGCCTCATCCAGCAGTTGTTCCCCTGGCTCCAGCCCTTCGCGCTGCCCTGTCACCTCCATCTCCTGCCATCTGGGTCTTGGCCCTCGCCCGCCATAGCAGCACAGGGCAGGCAGGACCTGCATGGCCCAGGTTGTCAGATTCCAGCCTCGGAGCAGGCCAGGGGGGCAAGGATGCTCTTCTCTCCTCTCCTCCTCTTTCTTTCTCTTCTCCTCCTCCTCCCTGCCATTCTTCCTTTTCTTTTCCTCCTCCTCTCCCACTCCTTCTTTCCCCTCTTCTTTTACTCTTCTTCCTGCTTCTCCTCTGTTCTCTCTTCTCTCCTAGTCTCTCTTTCCCTCCCTCCCCAGTCCCGAACATAAATGAAGGTGTCTGCCCCCTCCCCGAGGGTGCAGCACCCAAGGTCCCGTCCCTGTTGCCCTTTTTAGCCCCGCCTGAGCTGCTTTCTCTTTCCCCTTTCCAGAACTTCACGCCCTGGCTCAGTAAGGACGCGCAGCGCCACCTGCGCCATCTCCGAGGTGGCACGCGGCCCTGTCCAGCAGGCAAAGCCCACTCTACACCTGCACCTGTGAACCTGAAATTCATCTCTGCCTTTCAGAAGAGCTGCTGGCTGTCGGGCTGAGCTCCTGGGGACGGAAGCCCGCGGTGCCTTCCGTTGCCCAGGTCAGAGTGAAGGGCTGCGAGGGGAGCGGCTGCTGAACACCAGACGTCAGGTTTGCAAGCAGAAGACACAAGGAGGAGCTATGGAGTGGGCGGCAGGTTCCCACCAGCCTGAGAGGACACAGGGCCCAGAGACGAGTAGCTGGATGGGAGCAGGCAACGCCCACCCGGCCATGGATGCCCACTATGGCTGCGCGAGTCTGTGGGGCCAGAGGGCAGAAAGCTGTGTCAGTGCTCGCTGCGGCAGCACATACACTACAGTTGGGATGATACAGAAAGCCATGTCACAGCTGCACTGTTGCTGGCTTATGACTTGAGAGGAGAAAGGAGATGCCAGCCCCCGCTCCCCATGTCACCATCACAGGTCACCCAGCATCTATCTTAAGCCTGGAAGACAGAAAGGCTTTGTGCTGGCTGTGGCCGTGTCCCTCACACATCCAACAGACAGATAGACACCTCATCAGAGCAGTTTGAGAGAGCCACTCCACACGCAGGAACTTCCCATGGGGTAATCCTGTTTAGTCAAACGACTCCAAAGGAAACTTGTGCTCCGCTGGGCAGCAAGCAGCAGCATTGAGCTGCCTGCTGTGGTCCTGAGGGCCATCACAGGAGTGAATGGTGACTGCCATGGGCTGCTTTTCCGATGTCCTTGTGGTCATACCCAGTGCTGCAAACATTGGATGAGCACATGGGTGACAGGCGAAGAGGGGGCTGTGTGGAGAGCGGGACGCGAGGGCTGCCGTTCACAGTGCACCCAGAGTCCAAGTTTCCTGGCCCGTGCAGAAGTGGAGTTACAGGAAGCTGCGCTGCACACCTGCACTTCTCAACTGAAGGCTCAGGAGCTCGGGCCTGGCTGGTCACCAAGGAAACTGGAACCCAAGACGAGGGCGGGGCAGACACAGCTGATCTCCACCAGGACATGGTGCCCGGATGTGGAGCACGGCAAGCTGCTTCCTTCCTGGTAGACAGGGGCAGGGGTCTGCCAGGTAGGGACAGCGGGCTCTTCAGGTGGCCAGGAAGGGCTGTGGGGTCCCCTGACACCAGCTCTACTATGTTGCTGATGCTTCCTGTTTCTCCGAATGGGGCCTCCACATTCCTGCCGCTTCTGGTGGGAAACCAGTGATCTGTACTGTCCACGTGCCCTCGAGGAGGCCAGCGTGGGCCACAGTGGGCAGTTCGGGGCTGCAGGAAGTACAATAAAGGATAGCTTAGTATGGGAGTGGGGTGCTGCAGGGGACACTCTGGGGTCCTCCTCAGAGGGCTCTGCGCTCCAGCACTCGGCCCTTGTTCTTCTCAGTTCAGTTTGCTGCTGAGGTATGGCTGGTTCCCATGCAGGGAAGTTCATCGATGTGATCAGCGCAGGCCGTAGTTGAGACACTTAATCCTATGTCATGCACTCATGGTCCAGTTGTGCCCCTAAAGCAGCCCCTGGGAGCATGTGGGGTCTTGGTGTACATTTTAGATACAAACAGCTACAGTGGAGTGGCCATTACAGAAAACAGTATAGGGGTTCCTAGGAAAACTAAAACTAGAGCTGCCACATGATTGAGCAATTCCATTATGAGGCATGTGATTGAAATAACAGGAGGCAAATGTTTATACCAGAAAGATGCTCACATTCCTACGCACACTAAACCACCGATCACAATGGCTAAGATATGAACCAACCTAGATGTCCACTGGCGATGGAGAGAAAGGATGGAATAAGTGTCAGACAGATGAACAGATGTGGTTACAAAGAGCATACAAGGGTACGCTGACAGAGGCAGGAATGCTGCATTCTTGCTCATTTGTGGAAGCAGAGAAGATCAGCCTTGTGAAGAAGGGAGCAGACTGGAAGAGCCAGGGTGGGAGGAGCAGGCAGAAGCTTAATGGGGGAGCTGAGCCCAGGTGCAGGGGAGCAATTCCTCCTAAGTTTCTATGGACGCAGGGGCAGCGATGAGCTGAGATGACCTGGGGGAGACTGCAAAGTGACCGGAGGAACAGAAACTCCCAACTTCCATAGATAATTGGTTTCAAAAGGGAGAAATGCTTGTTTCTTGTTACTACACATCGTATGAAGGTATCAAACTACTGCAATGTAGATGTAATGTAGTACATTACATCTCAGTAACAAGAGCACATGTTGCCATCCTCTGTGGGCCAACCCGAGAAGTCGAGAGAGCAGACACAGCTGCAGGACACAGTCCAGTTGATTATGCCCAGAACAGGTTGCAAGCTGTGTGGGCTATAAAGAGTTAACTCTATAATTGGTTTGTTTTGCAGAGTGATTCAGGCTGAGGCCCACTCATACAAGTACTGCAGGTGGCACGAGTGGCGTGGTGGGCATGGATGGCATGGGCAGCACAGATGGCATGGATGGAATGTGGATCAACATTTTCTTCCACCAATGGCCACAGCAGAGACCAGAGATGTGGACTGTGAGGCTGTGATGCTATGGTATGACACAGCAGCTGAGGACAGCTAACTCTTCCCAAATTTCTCTCTTAGCACTGAAGTTTGTTTCACTTGAAAAATCAGTGAGTCACTAATCATGACCTATTCCTGGTCTCTCCTGTCCTTGATGCAAGGAGATTTGTGTTTCATCCTTTACAAGCCCTGCCCGTACCAGCGTCTCCAGCAGCCACACGTAGGCTCCTCACTCTGCTCTGTAGATTGCACAAACATATACCCCACAAGTCTGGCTGGCTCTGGGCCTTGTCCACCTCAGGCCCTGACCACCGCAGTGCCCAGCTTCACCTTTACCTCACCTGGGTCTTTCTGCAGCCATGCATCATAGCACCAGAGTGAGATCCTGACACACAGTGACTGCTCTCACACCTGCGCATGATGTCACTAGCTAGGGTGACCCTGCAGTAGTCAGTGTGTGGCCCTGGACACAACACAGTGGGGCACAGGCAGAGCACAGGTGAGTGGCCATGGAAGCTGAGAGGCCAGAGAAGCTGAAATGTTTCCATGCATCATCCACAGAGCAGAGCCATGTAAATGCTGCCAAGGGGGAAGGAGGAGGATGGGAGCCATGGAGCCCAGGAGAGAGGTCTGTGTGGAACAGGCCCAAAGCCCAGGGCAGAGCAGGAGATCACCAGCCAGAGGCATGTGCCTCCTTCACTTAGCAAGAAGGACCCCTGGTGTTCCTGGGGGTGGGGCAATCTAAAAGGGGCAAAAGCCTGGGGACAGTGGCCAGCATGTGGGAAACCTCACTGAGCACGCAGGACATCCTGGCCCCTCCTATACATGCTCTGTGAAAAGCAATAATGCAGGGCACTGTAGGCTGTGCACATCTCCCTGCAGTTTGTTGTTTTGATGGCCACAGAGCAGTAGAAATTCCTGATTTGAGGTGAGTCTGGCTGCTAGGTAAAGCAAATAAAGGAGTTTCTAAGGTGAGAGAGAAATTAGATTGGCCACTAGAGCTGTCTGGGTGTTGATCCAGTTTCAGGGAAGGATGCAACTGCTGAATATATTTGAAAAAGCAGCGCAAGTCACAAAGACAACTGGTTCCTGATGCCATCCTTTGAGCTTTGTGTGGTCTGCCCCAGACCCATGGAGGACAGACCCGCTGTGCAGGGCTGAGAGCTGGGCTTTGGAACAGAAAGGGGAGTCTCCTCTGCTCAGGAGAGCTAAGCGGGGATGGATGTACATCAAAGGATGGCTTGGGAGTTGTGGGGAAGCACTCGCCTGGGGCACTCACACAGGCCCATTGCTAACATGTTAAAGCAGAGTTACACTGTTTAATTTTGAGCAATTACCAGACATGCAAAAGAGAAAAAGAAAGAGACCACGAGCGTCCCTCTACAGCCCTTCAGTGAAAGGCACTCACTCTTCTTGCTCTTTGCTCTGTGATAATTCATACTATTCCACCAGCAGGGGGTGCTGATGAAGGTGCTCAACAGGATGTGGGTGACACATGATGGCAACTGGGGTGCTGGGGTACAAAGGGAGGGTCTGGGTTTGGATGTAAACAGGAAACAAAAAAGTCAGCATTTCTGCATGACAGTATCTCTAATCTGAAAATCTGAAATCCAAAATGGTCTAAACTTGAATTTTTTTTTTTTTTTTTTGCCTGTTGAGCTCTAAAAAGCTTGGGACTTTGGAGCATTCAGATTTTGGATTTTCAAATTACAGTTCTGCAACCAGTGAATTCTACAGAAGTGCTCCAAAATCTGCAAGCATCTGAAAGCCTGCTGGTCCCAAGCGCTTCTAGTAAGGGGTGCTCAGTAAGGGGCTGGTTCCCTGGCCAACAGGGATAGCAGTTTCCTTTACTGGTTTCCTTGGTGATATGAACTGATGGGAGCAGGGAGAGTCGGGAGGTTAGCACTGAGGATGGCACTGAGCTCTGTGTAGCCCACAAGTCCCGGAGGGCCGGTGAGATGCAGAACATGGCAGTCACCTTTCCTGGGACACTGATCTGGGAAAATCTGTCAGCTCCTGACCCCAAAGAGCATGAAATGACCAAGTGCCATGCTGGCCACCCTTGACTGCATTGAGTTGCCTCCATGCTGCAAGGCAATCTTCAGAGGAGAAGAGGTGAGGAGAGACAGAAGGCAGAGCTCACAGCACTGCCAGCACACCTGAGTCCAGTGCGGCACACTCGCTGGTGTGGTATAATAGCTGGCTGAGCAAAATAAATCATAAATGACACAGAGCAGTGGATAATAAATAGATAATACAACCAGTAACGAATAGCACATTGCAGCAGACGCCAGCGCATGCTGGTGCTCTCACGCCTGCTTTTAGCTCTCTGGTGAGGCCTGCTGCCCAGTGCCTCAGCCTCGGTATGGTGCTGAGCCATCTCCACACAATACCGACATTTCAAAGTGTGGGCTTCTCTCCTCACTTTTCCATGACATGATTCTACCCAGCAGCTTGGCTCTCCTCCCTCAGGTCCACCGTGAGCTGGTAAACCCTGGCAAGAGGTTTTCAGGAGCACACAGAAATGATGTAGAGTCCCGGGAGATGCCGGCATGAGGACACAGATGGTACTTGATTTTAGTATAGATGACATTTATGAATATATGCCTCATTCTATTTAAGGAGAAGAAGCAACCAAGTGACACTAAAATGTCATTATTTAGGGCATCTAGCGCTCTGGATTCATAACTTTCTGTGAGCTCATGAAAGTACCCGACAGACTCAGTCCTGTAAGAGCAGGAGGACTGCCTGTGAGGCCCACCCTGCCTTCCCGGCCATGGCCAGTGAGGCAGTGCTGAGGGCTTTCGGGTCACGGCCTGCTGGGGGTGAAACCACTGCCGGGAACAGAACATCAGGAACCCAGCAGAGCTTGTGTTCATTTTTCAAAACATCTACCCAAGAGGGGAACAAATACAGACGGAAATTAAGCTCTCCCTGTGCAAGCAAAATATTTCTGTCAAGTAACCTTTAATGACATCAGTTTGGCTGAGGCCAGAGAGATTTAATTGTTGCATCTGGAGATGCTGCCTGAGGAAAGAGGGGAGCACTGGAGGCTGCCCTGGGTTGGTCTGTCTGCTCTGTCCTTTGATTAGAAGGCCCACTTGGGGGGAGTCCTGGGTACACCGTGTCTCCCACACACCTCTGCAGTGAAGGACAGCAGGTGGGAGGCAGGGTGATCCTAGCGACAGAGGGACTGTGAAGCGGACCGCCTACAGCCTTGGCCACTCTCCAGGTTAACATACCTAAGGGCAGTGCAGCTGCTTGAGTGCACATAACCCAGGTTCTGCTAGAGTAGCAAAGAGAAGAAGACTGGCGCCCCTCCAGGAAGCTGGTCATGGCATCAGCTGACGTAAGTAAGATGGTTTTCACATGGCTGCTCCAAGGACAGCGCCTACTTTTCTATGAGAAGGGAAAGGTGCACCATGCCCCTCTCCAAGCCAGCGCAGCCTCATCTCCATGTCAGCCCCAGTGTCAACACGTCCTGAGCCAGCTTCCTAGGAAACTGAGCCACACAGTGACAAGGACAACAGTGATCAAGCAGTCTGCGTCAGGGACAGCAGCTTCAAGTGGAGGGGTGTGACAAGGATGCCCGAGGAACACATTCACAATACACCCCAGGAGGCATCGCACCTCCTGGCTTACAGCTCCAAGGGACTATTAACTTCTGTTTCACCCTAAAACACTGTGAAGAACATTTAAGTTTTCTTAAGGGAAATAATATAACAGAGCTTTTTAAGCATCCGTAAACATTTCACATACCTGCACACTCAGTGAAAATGCTAGCCATAGAGCAAAATGATAGAGAACAAAATTTCTTTTCACAAAATTCTTTTTAGCCAAGGTAGAGCTGCTCACTGCAGACAACTTACATATTTGCTGAAATGTGCACTCATCATGTTAACCTAAACCAGGCCATTTATCTAGGTGGCTTCTCTCCTAGCACTGTTGCAGTTTCCACAGAGGGAGAAGTATTTTCATTTTCAGCTCTTACCTCTCAGCACCATCTCCAGGTGTGTTGGGGTACAAGGACCTTGTGACCTTATTCTGAAAGGTATGTGGTAGGTTATGATAGAGGCAGGGGTGATTGTTTTTATAGAACACTCCCAAAATGTGAGTCATACCTCCCTGGCAAGAGGTCAGGGCCTGCACCTCAGGCATATCACAGGGCTTAGTAAAATGTTGGCCTTATCAGAGACATTAAGCTGCAGGAAATGTTTCAGAGATCATTTACTGAATGCTCTGTTTTCAGATGAGAACATGAGTGGACCAGGTGACTTGGATTAAGTGGTAAATGTCTTTCATTAATTTATAAAACATTGTAAGCATAATCACCCCTGCCCTGATCAATAGCCTACCACTTAACTTTCAGAATAAGATCATGAGATTCATCACTGTATTTCCCTCAATTATACATTTCATAGCTGTAGCCGGCAAGGGTCTTTGTTTATCTTAAAGTCATCCAGCAGTGGGGTGGAAGTCCATTTGATCTTGTGGGCCTAGTCCCTCTTCTCTTTCCACCACACCACATGGATTCTCCAAGTGGAATTTGGAGGCTGTCACCCCACTGTGAGGTGGAGACACAAAAGTTCAAGGGGCTTGACGGAGGAGCTAAGGTGCTGTCACCTACCAGCCAATAGTGGACAGAAGAGTGTGCCCAAATTCAGCAGGAACCACAGAAAGGTCTTGCAGATGGCATGACTTAAATCAGGAGGAAGGCACACTAGGGTGGGTGCTAGGCCCTTTCAAGAAAAGGAGAGGACACACCCAGAGACACCAAGGGACAGGCAGTGGGTAATGGGCTTACAAGCACCCAAGAGCACCAACTGCTGGGGGTGACAGTTCACCAGGACAGGCATGGAGATGCGTCCCCCAGGACTGTGTTGGTGATACCACATGTACTTCTCCAGGCTCGTGGGAGAGCAACTCCAACACTCAGTTGCCTAGCCCGGAACTTCTGTCACCATGGCCCTAGGAGATGATGGGGGAGGGGAGGGGATGCCAAGTGAACTTTAGTGAATCATTAAATCTCCACAAAGCACAGCAAAGAAAAACGGAGGTGGCAGTGTCTGTATGTGAAAGTGTCTCAGAAGCACTCTGAGAGCTGTGAAATGTGATGTGCACGTCAGATTTCACTGCTGAGCGGTGGGGTGGCTCCAGGGAAGCAGGGCTCAGCCAAGAGCTTGACCCTTAGAAAAATGGGGAGATTTGGGCAATGGAGAGAGGACCTGATCAAAACAGAGGTGCAGAAGTGCAGAGGTCACTTAAAAACAGGTCCTGCACCATAAAGAAAGTCTAGTGCTAATGTTGCATCATTTTCTCACAAGCTGTACGTGGAACAAGCTGATGAATGCTGGTAAGGCTTCTTAACATGACCACAATAGATGACCACAAACCAGGCATAGGGAAGCAAGAGGAATATGCTCTCCATGGTCCTGGAGTTCTGAGCTCCAGGCCTGGCAGCCCCACCCTCAACTACCCCACCTGCTCTGGCTGCTCTGCAGGTCCCCCACCATGGCCACAGCATTCCTGGCTCTACCTCCAGCCATCATGTGTCTGTCTGTCACCAGAAACTCCTTTGGGTATTTCCCACAGGGCTTAGTGCCTCCAACAAAATCTAGGATAATTATCCCATTATCAAAGCCTTAGCCCAAAGATCCCCCTTCCCAAGAGGTTCTGGCTCCTCCATGAAGGATCTGGACTTCTGGAGGCCTCCACCCAGCCTTTCACAGTGTCTGGTGATTCTGTGGGATGCAGGGCCAAGGCGCAGACACGTCCTCTCAGGTAACAACAGTGCTGATTGGCTGCAGAGGAAGCAGCAGGCACCACACAGGGTGGCTGTGTGGATCTGACCAGACGTGCTATGGCATAAAGTAGACTTCAGTGGCTTTCAAGGAAGCCGCATGGCGGGATACAGGAACACAGGTGCATGTGCCCATATGGAGCAACTACTAATTTTTACTTACATTTTCATTAATTCAATCTTTATTACCTCAGACTAGTTTACTTTCTCTTAATCCATTCACTTTTCTCCCATCGAAATTTAAGAACTTTAAAATACCATCCTACTACAGATGGCTGAGAATTGCTTTAATGGAAGCTCAAGTCTCCTGAGAACCAATGCCAAGCTATAATTCTCCTTCCCTTTAAGATTCAAACTTTTAACAGTCAATAAAATTAGATACGATTCTGGGTTAAATGTTTGTCTGTAATGCAAGACTGCAGTTCAAGAACAAGCCCTAAAACAGGCAATCTCAGACATGATGTATAATTTGCTAACACAGATAATCAAAACAACCAAAAAGATAAGAAGCACAAGCCTTCTTTAATTCAAATCTATGCTCATTAATGAGAACTTATTAATATTTCATACCATGCACAGCCTCTTACCATTTACTTTAAAATATTTCCGTAATGGAGATTGGAGAATACACTGCGCTCCTATGAGTAATGAAAAATTCAAATGTGTTTAGGGAGGCTCTTCAGCTACAATTCAAATCATGTTGCTTAAACATATCAAGAAGGACCTGTGAGCCTCACGTTGACATGCTTTGGAAGCAGACCCAGGCTCCCAGGGCAGCTGTCGGGACAGGCGAGTGCCCAGCTGGCCTGGCTGTCAGGGTTACCACTAGCATCAGGGGTTGCTCTCCCCAGGAACTGTGCCATAGAAAGACCCAGCGAGCTCCGGAGCAGGTGTTGGGAGGGTGCATTCCAGCCCTCTGTGTGGCCCAGAGACTGCTCGCCAGTGACAGAGCACCAGGGCACGAATGCTCCCAGAGTCAGCCTTGCTGCCAAGGAGCCCTAGGGGCCCTGCCCCTGCTGCCCGTGCAGGCCCTGCACTCGCGTTCTCTGCCTATCTTGACTTAGAGTGAGAATGTGCTGCTGTTCCTCAGCGCTGCAGCTCAGCACTTCTGTTCCTCTAGAGCTGATGTGCAGACGTGGGGGGGTGAGGGCACTGCTGCAAACTATGCACAGCCCAGCTCTAACACACAGATTGATCGTCCTTCTGGGTCCTTGGCAAAGGTGCACTAACACATCTCCTGAAACGAAAGATCTAAAGATCTTATAAAGCCACAAAATTGACTCTAATTATGGGAAACTTGCTTAAAAAGGCAGGTGCTTTCATGAGGAAATGCAGGACTCCACAAGGACTTTGGATCAGCACCAACTGGCTGCCTGGCTGCCACTCTGTGGGCGAATTTCCAACAGAAACCAGTGTAATAATCTTAATTTACACTATGGTTTGTTTTCAACCCAAATTTTCTAGAAACAACAGCAGAAGTTGAATTTTTATTAAATGTTAGAATGCTTTTAAAAACAGCACAAATCAGAAGAGTAGAATTCTAAACCACATTTCTCCCCATTAAAACTATTAGCCTTTATGCAACATCTGTCGGTCCCCATCCAACACAGATGAACAAAGTGGGTCGATCTATATCCACTCCCATGGCCCCCTAAAAAGGTGAAAGCAAGCAACGTCCTGAAATCACGATACCTACCATAAAGTTCTGTGTGTATGGTATAAAATCTGGACCTAGGACTAAAAGATTCCTGTTTTCACAAAGAATTTCAAAGGCCCAGTCTACTGAATAGAAGAGAAAGTTAGTGACCATCAGGGATGCTGAAACCTTTGCAGCAGTGGTCAGCACACGCATCTGGCTCCTGCTGCCCCTGCACCAGGCTCATGGTGGCCGGGCTGCTATGTGACTCATGAGCGCTCTGCCAGCCTTTTCTCAGAGTTTCTGTGCTACTGCTGTTCCCAGCTGTTTCAACTACTCTCCACACTCTTCCTGAGGAAAACCATCAAGATGCACATTTCCAGACACCTGTCTCTACAGCCAGCTGGCCTCTGACATCCCACCATCGAGTCTCATCAGCAGCACCATCCTTGCCTATCTACAGCACTGACAAGCTCGGTCAAGAGGGCAAAGGCCTCCCTAGCTGGCGCGGACTGCCCCAGGCAGCCCTTTTAGTGCCTCCTCCCCATTCTTCCCCCCCCCCCCAGTGTAGCTGCCTGCACACACATGCAGCTGCAGTGCAGAGGCTGGAGGGCAGGAAAGGCACCTTCGCAGAAGCCAAAGCTGCCAGCTGGGCCACTGTGAGCAGGCCAGCACAGGCGGAGAGTACAGGTCACTTTTCCACACGCTGCTCGGCTCCTTTGGTGCTGGAGTGCCCAGCCCCTGCTCCAGGCGCTCATGTATCTGGGCTGAGTGCCAGCGTCTAGGGAGGTCACCTGAGAAGGGTGCAGCAGCTGCTTCTCAGCCTTGTGGGGACTCCCATCAGACAGGGCCCTGCCAGCTCAGGTCAGAGGCACGGTCCCCAGGCAGCTCCCAAAATGTCACCAGGGAGCCTGCCTCATCTGCTCCTCCTCTGAACATCCTGCTGCTCCAGCAGCCTGGGTGGATGCTCTCCCACACCACCAGGCCTTTCACAAAAGGGTGAAATTCTCTCTTCCAGTATCTATTTTTTGCTAACAGCTAGATGGCACAGGGGCAAACACTGAGGTGGCATCCTTAACTGCAGACAGGAGTAGAACTGAAAACAGATGGGCATGGATTGAAGTATTTGGAAATAGATAAAAACCCAGCACAGTGGCACAAGCCCGAAATCCCAGAACTCCGGCAAGCTGAGGCAGGATGGTGACAAGTCCAAGCCCAGCATAAGCAACTTAGCAGCTAAGTGAAACCCTATTTCAAAGAAAAACAATTTTAAAATAGCTGAGGTGAGAGCCCAGGGGAAAGGCCCTGAGTTCAGCCCCCAGTAGCAAGCAAAGAAAATTAACAAAATGCTGAATACAATTTGGTCTTCCCATGAAGACAAGGAGGAATGGTCAAGGTTGGGTGGGAAGGAGCCTTGGGGTTAGGGGACTCGAGGAACCCCCATGGAAACAGACCCTAAGGGTCTGCATAGGTGGTGACAGGGCCTGTACTTTGGAAGTGAGGAGGGAATGGGGCAGAGGTGTCCTGGCAGCGTGGGAGGAAGAAGCATGATTCCCTAACCAGGCCAAGAAGCAGCAGGGTGAGGGCAGCCACTGTTTTAGGCTCCCATGCTCCAAGCAGTGGACCTGGGGATGCCACCTACACACAGGACCAGCAAATGCAGTCACCGGAGGTTTGCGTGCTGTGCGGAAAGACTGCAAGACACTCAGCAGCGCCCTGTGCACCTGAACCCCCGAGCTCTTGCGCTCACAGGACACGATAACCTTAGAAAGCCTCCAGTGGTGCACCCATTCTTCACACCATGCTGAGGAGTGGCACCCCTACTCACACTGAAAGCAAATCAAGCACAAAAGTAAAATCCTGTGGGCTGCTTGTCAGGGTCCTGATCAGAACCACACGCACCAAGGTATCTGAACCTACAAAGCCTGTTGGCAGGGCTGCAGCCCTGAGGCTCCGCCACTCACCCGTCCCGCGTAGTGCATGACTGTGAACGCCGAGCCCACACCCCGGAGCGCCACATTCCCGTTCCCGTCCCGCATGGGAGGGTACACTGCGTTTGTGTTTGATGATTCGAGCAGGCTTTGGAGCTTTCTTGGAAGGTTTGACTCTGCTGAGCAGAGCCCTTGGCTTTCTTCATCCAACAGAGAGAGAAATCCACACGGCTTCTGAGAACGAGGAGAAGAGAGAGGGTTTCCTCTGTCACATTGGCATTTCTGACACCGGTCAGGCGAGCTTTTATTTTTATTACATTCATACAGATACTCGCAAAAAGAATCAGTCTCTACTTTTAATATACTTCTCATTTGTGCCCACTGAACCTGCAGTCCTAATTGTGGTAAGAGGGTGGCAAGCTCATGCCCAGGCCAGGCACTGGCTATGATAGGAGCAAAATCATATCTCAAAACAATAACAATAATAATAATAATAGCAACAACAACAATATAGAGTAGGGACAGAGAGGTAGCGTAGTGCATGAACACTGGGTCCAGTTTTTAGGGGACAGAGAGACAAAGAGACAGACACAGAAAAAGAGAAAGACAGGAAGAGATAGAGAGGAGAAAGAGATAGAGATAGATATAGAGACAGATACACACAGAGAGAAACAGAGAAATCGCTGTTTGTCTGAAAGATTTGTGTATATATAGTGATTTCTGCATCAAAGCTTTTTTACTGTAAGTAAAACAGTAAGAGAATTATCAGCACCTGCAGACACTCCAAGCCTCAATTTAATCAAATATTATACACGTGTATATTTTGCCTACCAGGCTTCTTAAGTATAGATCTTAGACCCTGGAGATAAACCAAAAAAAGATCCTATTGAATTGATTTCATAATGTCACTCTTCTTAAAATTATTTTATAAAGCATAAAGCTTGCACAGTGGTTATGTGTAATTGCCAAAAAAAGAGTATGAAATGACAGCAAGTGAGAAATGCTAAAACATTTTTACATCTATGTGTTCTTATGCCTCTTGTCCTTTCTCAAATTCTCCTTTAGAAGATAACTTCTGCTTCTCAATGGACTTTGAAGGTTTATTTATTAATTTTTCTTTTTTGGCTGGCTCAGGCAACCTTAAGGGTAGGTGTCTGGATCCATCCTTGGGCCCCTGAGCCTGTGTGGGATTGCCTGAGCAGGTGCTCAAACCAACAAGCTAACGTGAAAGCCCCCCTCCTCAATGGACTTTGAAATGTTACAGAGTCACTGCAGAGCTTTATATATACAGCTATCCCAAAAACAAAACCTTTAGAAAGAAAATTCTTTGTCTCTAGTACATTTCAAGTGCATATATCCTATTAAGTATCTAATTATATTATATGAATACCTGGAAAAAGAAATCCAGAACTCCAGCCTGGTTACCAGGAGAATATGCTGTTTCCATGGCAACCCCCTCTTGTACACATTCTGTTTGTTCTTGCAGGAAAAGCACGTCATTGATGTAGTGGTGCACCCGCTCGTTGGTCATGTTGACACAGAGCTGTTGTGGGCAAGAAGAAAACAACACAGAGCATGAGGCGCTGTGCAGCGTGGCCTGCTTAGCAGCATGGCGCCTGCTGGCAGAGGACCAGCCCAGGAGCACTGCGACCCACTTGGGAAGTGGGCTCTGCATTCCCCTGCAGAACGCAGGATGCAGCTCTTAGGCCAGCCCGGTTCCTTCAAGCTGGGAGTCCGCCAGACACTAGGGCCAGAAGTCTCCAGCAGGATGGATCTGAGCTGCAGCCTCACTGTACAGCAAGGCAGCTAGGAGAGGCCCACCCACCTCTGCAGGTGCAAATTCCCACCCATTTTTGCAGGGCTCCGTTACAGTGGCTGCTGCCTTCCATTGGTCCTTGAATCGTCACTAAAGAACAAGGAGTTGGCTCCGGTCTCCTGGTAAGGCCAGCAGTGCACCCCCATTCCTTGCCACACTGCCCGCAAGGTGGAGCCGCTCTTTGGGGCCATGTGACAACTTCTGGTAGGGAGGTGGATAAAAATTAGATGGGTATGGGAAGCACAAAAGAGCTTCTTTGGAGAATTGGAGGGTGAAAAGTGATTCTGTTTTTATTTCTGTCACTGTAGCACAATCACAAAATGCCACAGTAATCCATTTCTGGGGTAAGACGTAAGAAGATGCCCTGCATCGGCGTGTCTGCAGCGCAGCTGGCTGAGTAGGGCTGGCTCACTGCCACAGCTGCAGGAGCACCGACTGCCCCGTCAGCAGGAAGGTGGTTTTGCGTGAGGCGACAGCTGGTACGCAATGTCCTCGGCAGCTTCCCACCTCCGCAGCTCCGTCAGGCTGTCACCCGGGGTGGCCAGCGAGCTGACACCTGGGAGTCGTCCTCTGAGGAGATAACGGGCGCCTTCTTCTGCTGCTCTGTCCTTCCCACCATGAATCTGGCCCTCTCTGCGCCCTGCTGAGTCACCTGCTTGGCTTCCAAGGCTTCCGTGAACTCCTTCGCGAAGGTCAGATGCATCAAGGACACGTCCTCCAGGATGAGGTTGAAGGTGGTCCCTAGCTCCATGAAGTTGTCGCTCACTTGCCTGGAGAACAGCTCTCCCAGGGTGATCAGCTCCCTGATGTCCAAGCTGGCCACTGGAGACTTGAGGGTCTCACACGTGCTCGTCACCACCCTTGCCGATGCTGGCAGATGCGGGCTGCTGGCCCGAGGCGGGCGGGAAGAGCACGTGCAGTGCGGTGCTAGGTTCTGCGAGTCTCTGCTGCCAGGGATGACCAGCACGTTAAAGCGGCCATCAGTCATCAGTTTCCGTACCCACGGGCTATGGAAGTGAGTGCCTCCTCTACCACGACGTCCTGCACTCCATCGCATGCGTCAAAGATGACCACTCTGTGCCCAATGTCCATGTTACATAAGGCAGAGCTCCCCACACCTTCGATGACAGCTAAGGCCAGGCCTATCTTGCCCATAGATCCAAAGAGTTTTTTGTAAGTTTGGTTCTTGTGTAAGCTGTATTAGGCTCTGGCAGGAAATAGGGCATTCAAGGGGAAACTGAACAGTTTAATTGTTTGATTCAAACTTCTGCAGCCTTGTTTCCTTCCACTGATCCCACTTCTGCCCTGACCTCCGCATGAATTTCCCAGCCCGCCCACTGTCAGACTTCAATTCTTGTATTCAAAAAGCAAATCTTTTTTTTTTTTTTTTTTTATTTTGGCTGGCTCAGCCTACCCTGGGGACAGGGCCGGCATGGACTGTGTTGGATCAAACCTCGATCCCTGCATGCTTGACTAAGCTTGTCTAAGCAGGTGTTTTAGGCCACTGAGTTACCTTGCCGGCCACAGCAAAGTTTTCTTTATATTAGAATATTTCATAAGCTAAGCAACTAAATGCTAACCAAAGTGAAATTGTACTTCCCTTCAAACTCCTTCCCATGTTCAGTTCCTACTCCGACAGCCCACAGCTGTTTCTACCTCTCTCACCTTCTCCTCCTGCTTTCTCCTGACAACCCAATGCACCTTGCATCCCCGTTGCACTACCGACCTTGCTTGCAAGTCCCTTGCTTGGATGTGTATATTTCTTACTTCGATGTTTAATCCTCACTATTCATTTTTTCATGACCATTTCCTCTGCCTGGCAAAATCTGGGCTTTCCCACTGCTCCCTTGGAAAAGGATTCCAGCCCTCTGGTCACTGCTGCTCTTCTGCCCCCTCCTGACTCCTCCCACTGTGGCCTTTGGGGCTCATCCTATGGACCTCATCCCTACCCACAGCCACTTCCTGGGGGCTCCTGCTGCTGCATGGGCCCCCACAAGCCTCCAGTTGCCCCCTAGCCCTACATCACACTGAGTGAAGTCCAGAATCAATTGGGCATACCTAGTGTTCAGTGACTTGCTGCAGTCAGCTAAGAGAAATGGTCTGTAGAAGGAAAATAACTGGAAGCATCCCTGGAGGAAGCTGGAGCTCACCGGCAAAGGGAACATGATCTAGGGTTACGCTGAACACAAAATAACCTTCATCCCTATGAAGAAAGGGCTTGTATGAAGAATGTGAGACTATAAGGATCAGGTGCCTGCGTTTTCCTGGAAAGCCTTCCCTGGTTCCTCCTCTCTAAGTACCTAATCTTCCTCGGGCCTGGCACCAGGGCTAGATGCCCCTTCTAGATATTGTGTCCTTCTGGGAGCTCCTGTCTTCTTTCCAGGCCACATAACAAGATCTCTTGTGTCTCAGCCACCAATCAGTAAGACAAGTCACCTCTCAGGTGATCAGCAACAGGAAAGGTCTAACTGTGTGAAGGACTTGGCATTCTCTGAATGAACATAATCACGTCAAGGATGGAAAGGGCAGGGCTGGGGAGATAGCTCAGTGGTCTAAGTGCCCACCTAGCAAGTACAAGGACCTGAGTTTGATCCCTAGCACCACATGCCATGCTGGCCCCAGAACCCTGGGCGCACTGTGCTGGCCACCAAAACCAGGTGTGGTGGTACACGCCTGTAATCCCAGTGCTGGTGAGGGAGGATTACTACAAGTCTGAACTGTGTATTGAGACTCTGTACCAAATAAATAAATAAATAAATAAATAAATAAATAAATATTTTAAAAAAATTGTACAGGAATGGAAAGGGCATTAGACTACAGACTCATTGCCTGGGAGGACAGAAATTCACAACACAAAGAGAAACTTCTGATTGTCAAAGGATGAGCAAACCCATCCCAGCACACAGCATGGGGCAGCACAGACAGGAGTCTGTATGGAGGCTGGGCGAGCCTGCTGGAAACTCGCTCTTCTTTCTCTGGCTATAATTCTGTGCATAGGTACAGACAGCCCAGAGACCTTCAGAAATTTTGTAACATTTCATATATATATAATATATATATATTTATATAATATAGATAGATAGATAGATAGATAGATAGATAGATGTAGTGTTCTTTAGAAAGAGGGAAACATAGCTCAGCAACATAAGCATCTATGTAGCAAGTGCAAAGTCCTGAGTTCAGTCTTGCATACTATAAAAATTAATTAATTAGGTAGACAGATAAAAATAAAAATAAAACATAATTTGAAAGGAAGACATTGAGAGCTCAGAGGACGAGAAGATTGCTGGCCCAGGCACCGTGAGGGATGGCCTCCAACATTCGAGTAGCCTCTTCCCTTTAACGTGTACCACCCAAGCCGCCCATGCATCTCTCCAGGCAGCCAGCACTCACTGACACAGTGGCTGGGCTCTCCCTAACCAGCCCCTCCTCGCAATGCACTCCAGTTCAGACCTAAAATGTCTCCCCAAAGCCTCCCATGGTTTGGAAGGTGACTGCACCATTGAGATTGGGCCATTGGTGAGCTCGTGGCAGAATGTGCTGTCAGAAGGCGGGGCCTGCTTGGAAAAGGGGAACGGCCAGGGCCATGACCTGGATGGAAGCATTGATTCCTTCCTGAGGCTGCCACATTACCCTCTGCTCCATGGCCTCCATGAGGCGAGTGGCTTTCGTCAGCCAAGGCCTTCTGTCGCATCATCTCTCCCTTGGAGTCAGCCTCCTAGGGTTGAACCCATTGAAACATTGACTGATACTCAGCAGACCTCACCTCCTTCCATTTTCACTGTTCAGTGACGGAAGCTACCGATGCAGGCTGTGGCTGCTCCTGACCATGTATGTGGTCAGAAGCCTTTGGAACTTATTGGGAGAGGAGGTTGGAAACATTTGGAGGACTAGGTTAGGGAAGTCCTAGACTGCTGTAAGGAGGGACTTATGGGTGATTTGTTCAGAGCTCAGGGATAGGAAGGCAGGTGTAAAGAGCACACTTGACAAGGGTTAATTGGGAGCGAGTGATCCATCAGCAACTGGGCTAGAAGCAGCATGTGTTACATTCCAGCAATGAGTCTGTCCTGAGGCTTTGCGGGAGCCTGAAATGTAGAGTAGGGGGCTAATGAATCTGGTGGGAGAAATTTTAATTCAGTTCAATATTCAGACTGTGGTGTGCATACTGATGGCTGGTTACAGATATATCTACATTGAAATCAGGAACAAAAAGCTGAATACGAAGATATACAAAAGTTTCCTTTTTTTTTTTTTTTTTTAGAAAAGAGCCTCCTGTAATGGCACATCTGAGGATAGCTTGGAAAGTGTAATTAGTAAAAAGAGATTAGCATTAAAAAGAAATACTTAGCCTCATTAGGAAAGATGGCTAGACTATATCTCCAGAACTGTCCAGACACTATCCTTTTTGAGCTCATGGGCAAAACCTGTAAATCTTTCTAAATGAAAGACACCTGAGACCCTGGGACACCTCCTTTCTACATGAAAGAAGAGATTCCACGGGATGCCTGCTCAAGATGGGCCATCTAAGAAATTAGTGCTCCATGACTCATTCACCAGCTCAACCATGCAGACACTCTGAGGTCACTGTAGCCATGTTCCAGGGAACCTGGATATTGCTTTGGTTGGCAGTAGTCATGGCACCATCCATGATGTGTTGGTTTTACAGACATACAGAATGCACAGGTTATGGGTCATGGAAGCTTCCATCCAGATTTTCACAGGAGACCTGGGAGGTCAAGCGGTGAGCCCAACACTGCAATGTGTAAAGATGTGAGAGTGAAGCCATGGCTGTAGTAGAGACCCTAGGGAGTTGGAAATGCCAAGAATGTGGGTCATCTTCTGGAGAAAGCTGCAGGCAGCAGGCAAATCCAGCTCCAGAGGGGGTCATGTGGGCTGCAGTGGCAGTGCTGGAGGGCTGGACCTGTGCAAGCCCCTGGGAGCTCACATCTCATCACAGCCCCCCTGCCCCCATGCTTGACATGCAGCTGTAGGGCTCAGGGTTTGCCCTGACATGCTTTGGTCCTATTCTTTTCTGTCCTCCTATTTCCCCCTTTTGGAGTGGGAATGTGTACCCTACACCTTTGCATTTCAGAAGTATTTAATTCTTTTTGTCTTTATAGGAACTCACAGTGGTTTACTTTGAGTCAAAGAAGAAACTTTGGACTTGGACTTTTCAATAATGTTGGAACACAGCAGACAAAGGCATGGCAAAGTAGCGGATCAGGAAGGGGCTGCACTCTGTGTCTCTTTCTCTTTCCATTTTCCCAACTGCTGATAATGGGGAAGCACTTCTGTGTCTTTGGGCAGAGGAACCTATGTTTTTGTTTTTGTGGTCAAATTGCTTACAAGCATGCAGCTTCTCTATTACACTTCTAGCATGCCCACGCTGCAGTAGTCTGTGGTAGTTCCCTTCTATGGTGTGAGGTGTCCTTTAGCATATTTGAACTTTGTACTACCCATTGCGCTCTCTGTATGTTGTGAGAGAAAAATATTAAGATAATTCATTCAAATTCCACAGGGTAAATCTCATCTTTATGTGTAAAAGTGAGTAGCTTGCGGACTGGTTTTCAGCTTGCCTCTCTTATTGCAGTGGTGTTTTCGGGAACTAAACCTATATTTGTGGTTCTAACAGGGAAGAACAACACTGACTCATTGGAAACATATGCAGCTGAAGTAGAACATTATGCAAACGCAGTCTTATGTATGAGTACATTAAATGTTTCTCCAAAAATTGCCTTTGCCTATTCCAAGCTGTTCAAATCACTCACTGTTTGATCGAAAATTAAAGCACAGAAGTTCTCCTGGGACACTGTTGTGGTTTCTGTCGGAGTCCCTTCCTGGTTCTCATCTTGGCCCAAGAAGTCTAAACTTATAGTCTTAAAAAGCCCATTATTGGAATTTTATTAAGTTAATTCCAATCTACCACTCCCAGTGCAACCCATAGAGATAACAAAGACACTAAGACATAAATATATAATTATTGGGGAGCCAAGGGGCCCTAGGTCTAGCCATGAAGATGGCTTTCCGGAACAAAGAGAGGGACCCAGGGCTGCACCTGGGTTTTATTCAGTGGAGAAGGGGGAGTGGCTTGAGAAAGGGAATTGTGGGAAGAAGGTGAACACTGTGAGCTGGGCTAGTAGATGGCCTGCATTCACCTCTGCCATACATAGAGGAAGTAATCTATATTATGCTATTGAGATGGTATCTAATCTTTTGGGGATCTGGTGCTTTAGCTCTGATGTGTAATCTTTCAAGCCCTAGGAAGTCATAGTCTCTATCCTGAGGCTCAATCCAGCTGACAGTATGGAGCATTGGCTCCTCATCCTGTCTCGACCTGGCTCTTGTTGGAGAGCAGCAGGTGTGGGTTATCAGGGAAACACGCATTCCATCTTCAAAAATTACCACCAGTACCTCAGCTAGACCAATATACACTGCTAAAGCCAATTGAAAGGATAATGAGAAGTCCTAGCAGGTCTGTACATTTCAATATGAGGAAATAGGGTTAGGCTCAGTCAAAATGGAGACGGTGGCTCTTTTTTCAAGGAGAGCTGCTCAAGCAGTCCTCCACAATTTCTACCTTGATAGCCCTTCCAAAGACTCCTGTGCTCATAGGTGGGGTGAGTCATGGGTGTGTGATATTCCCTGGTGTCTTCATCCATAGTTCATCATGGAGATGGAGGTGGAGCCTGGTGGAGGTGGAGGTCATAGGAGGTGTGCCCCTCCTCCTTCCTTGATCATTGCTTCTTCCACCATGCCTTGAGCTGTTTCTCCTCTGCAATGGCCTTCTGTCCTGCTGTCTTGCATTGGAGCCATGGGACTATGGACTGAAACCTCTACAAACTGTGAACCAAAATAAACCTCTCCTCCCTAGAGTTGTTGGTGTCAGATATTTTGTCCCAACAATGAAGAAATAACTAAGATATGATGGACTTCAAAATTTCCAGTAGATCTCAAAATGTCAATAATATAGGTCTCCTACTAAGACCCATGGAATTATTTGAAAATCCAGCCAAATAAATGATGGGCAAAATTGTGACCAGAACTTAGGCTTGGTCCATTTTCATTGAACTCTGTGTGTGTGTGTGTGTGTGTGTGTGTGTGTGTGTGAATGTGTATATGTATGTGTGTGAGTGTGCATGTGTGTCTCTGTTTTAAACAAACAGAGGATGATTTACACAAGTGCATTAGCCACAGATCTAGAAACAGAGCCGCACATGTAGCTGAGAAGATCACTGACACAATGCAAAAGAAACCATCACTTTGCTTTTCTTTACTACCCATCAGAATCCCGTCTGGATTAGATTCCCAGGTACTCCACAGGCAAAGTTGGATATGGGGGAAAGGTGAGTAGTCAAAAACGATAATGCCTGCTAAGTAGCTGCTTAATTAGTATGCATCCCTGTCTAATCAAAATACAGGTTTTATGCACTAAGTGCTGCTGCTAATAGGCTTAATAATAAAAGCCATGCAGCCCTTAAAAGCATGCGGTAGCACAAGAACCTCCTGGCTTATCCAGATGGTCCATCATTTGTATTAATGACGAACTTAATTTCTTGAGTAAATTTTCACCAACTGCTCTCCTTTGATTTTTATTACTCAGTGAAATATATCTGAAGTGAAAATATAATAGAGCATGACATGGGCACCACAGAATGAAATTAGAACATTAATTAAAACTGACTGTAGTCATGGCAAGCCCCTGGCATCAGACAGCGATTCCCAGGCCCGTCTGCACACTGGGTTTCACCAGGAGCCTTGTCAAAAAGGCAGGTTACTGGGCCTGACCCCAAGCCCATTAACCTGGAGTGGGAACTGGACAGTGACAGACTCAGTGCCACATAGGCATGATGGAACGCATGAGCCCACCACAGGGGCAGAATATGCACAGCCGCGCCCCGGCTCCCTAGCAATCCGGATGGGGGTGTGAGCTCACACATAGTCGTGAGCATGTGTGTGAGTGAGGTTAGGTTAAAGCTGTCTAACAGCTTTCAGACATGGTCATCATGACTCTAAGTGTATGAGACATAAACAGTTACTGCCTAAAGCACATTAAATAGGTAGAAATTTGGAGAAATGCAGCTGCGTGAAGCCAACTGGCATAAGCAGCACTTCTCACAGCCTTTAGCATATCAAATGCCCCATGAATCTGCAGCTGAGCTGAAGTTTGGGGAAGTAGAAATAGCCTTATTCTTCCTTTAAGCCTGTATTCCTTTTAGCTAAATGAAAGGTCCTAGGTTCTATCCCCAACACAGGGGTAAAAGGGGACTACTTAGCACACTTACTTATTTAAGAACTGGGAATTGAACTTAGGGTCTTGTGCTTGCCAGGCAGGTGCTTGTGCCACTGACCTACATATCCTTGGCCCCCTGTATGCCTTTTAAAAATAAGTATTAACTCATAATAATTGTGCAAATGAATCTTGGTATAACATTTACATGCACACACACACACACATACACATACATGCACACATACATCTAGCTTAGATCCTATGTGTTTCCTCAAGCTAAGTAACAATCTTTGGTGCCCATGTATTACGCATGCAGCACTGGGTTTGGGCTGCCAGGGATGGCATCTCTCTCCCTGGTTTGAGCTTCTGAACTCCTGAAGCCCTGTCATGGCAGGGGCCTTGCTTCCATGCCATTCTGTTTTCTGAAGAGCATCCGTACTTTCTCCTGCCACCAACTGCCTCTACAAGTCTGAGAAGCACAATGCTGCTTACATACAGGCCTTTGCTGAGGCTGCAGGGTGGAGGGAGGGCCACGGCCATGAGGTCTGGGTCACAGGTCCCCACACCTGGGCCCCCCTGCCCCCTGGATGCTGCACTCAGCTCTCACATATCACCTCACCTCTTGCTCCCTTTTGCTGCTCCCTGCTACCAGCGGATCTCTGGTTCCTAAAGGAACCAAACACCATTTCCTGCTCTGACTCTGCTGTGACATTTTAAAATCAAAGTTGTATAGAAGATTGAGGTGCACATAGGCAAGGGGTGGCATCTGTTTCACAGGCACAGAGCACCCTGCTTACACACAGGTAAAAACTTTTTTTTTTTTTAGTTTTACTGTTACACATAGCAGTAGAGATACATTTTTTAAAACACAACTCTCTGAGAGGAGTCATTTCACCATGATAGTCTTGACATAAAGAACTGGCATTCACCTGCCTTTGTCTGCTTGGTTCACTGCAGCATAAGTCCAAGGACTGAGAAATTGATAAAAAACAGAAACTTACTTGTATGATTCTATGCACTGTTGATTGTTGGCAGCTGCTGAAGCTGGAAACTGGTCACACGTGGGAGGGTGAGACAAGGCCACACGGCCTGAAGCATCAAGCTGCCTCCGTCCTGGAAAGTCACCCTGCCTGGTCAACTTCAGCCACTAGTCACTTCGTAACCTTATGTCATGTGATACTAACTTGCTCCTACTGTTGCTTAGGTCCTTTGCCCATCAAGCAAACAAGCCTCCACCAGACCCAGCTCTGGTCTCTTGTGTTTCTTTTCCCCATTCCTGCCACCATTTCTCCCTGGTTTACAGCAAGAGTCCCTGCAGGGACTCTCAAGGCCAAGGC
>PVKN010006287.1:0-28837 GCA_004027915.1 Capromys pilorides
ACATTTTTAAATTGGTCAATATCATTCTACAACATGGATTTCACATGCATGCTACTTCACTGTAAGGATCGATGCTAATTTATTTAAGCCAAGTCTTACTTTTGAACTTCTGCTTTCCGTTCTTTTTTATTTTTTAAAAGAATACAAATTAGTAATAAAGAGCATTAGAAACAATACAAAATTTCACTAGACAAAAATAATAGGAATTATACAGTATTAGAAATTCAACATTATGTATTGCATGATGTTATCTTGAAATTAGTTGTTTAGATTGTCAGCTGCAAACATGCAAAAGTGGTGAAACAAAACAAAAAAAACCAATAATAACAAAATTTTTAAGAAATTTAAATAAAAAAAATAAGAATGAACAGGAAAAATCCGTGGTATAGGGAACACTGTGCTTAGAAAATTTCATGTTCTTTTCTGCTAGCAACAGCCTCCTTAGTATCATCTACTCAAGAAGTCCTGGGCGGGCCAAAGCCTATGCACACTATCATTGCTATTGACCTGTTCTTGAAAACTGTCCTCAACAATGAAAGCCACTCTGATTTTGTCTGCACTCCATGTGTGAATATGAGATTGCTTATTCCCATCCAGCATTACCAGTTCTGGTAAGTGTTGTTTTGCCTAATTTAATGCGTTTAAAACCCTGAATCCCTGGGACTTTCTATCTTCTTTATGTTGCCTATTAAAGGAAAACAAACATGTTCTCAGGGGTGTGGCAAGGATTAAGTAAGATAAGGGAGGCAGAGAAGCCTACTGTATGAGGGCTCAGGAACAGAGCAGTTCGTGATTTCAGTTCATCCTGAGAATCGAGTTCACAGACTTAGCTTAATAGGTTCTATGATAAGGAAAAATTCACTTTGATCACATGTAGAAAGATCTGTAACTACCTGGGCTGCCAACTATGTTTAGCATTCAGGACCATTTTTGGGACCAGACAATTTTTCCATGGATGGTATGAGTCAAATAGTGACAAAACTCCAATCCCTGCCATGTACAATATACAGTTCATGCAGGACTTTGTGAGGATCCAACACCCTCTTGAATGGACAATAGTCAGAGCTCAGGCTTGGAGCAGTGGGGAGTGGATGTGATAACAGGTAAAGCTTTGGTCATTTGTCTGCCTACTGCCCAGCAGCCTGCTTTCAAACAGATCAGTGGTTCCTGACTACCCAAGGCATTGTAGACCCTTGCTGACTGGTCAAGAGAAACAGCTGCCCAAGAAGTCTTAAAATCAATGTGAAATCTAGTGGTTCTAGCAGCCTTAAGCAGTGCAGGGACCCTAGGGGCTGAGTAGTTTAACTGTAGTGGAAATGAGTGGAAAAGCATGAAGCATAAGTGATGTGCCTTTGTGCTGTGTTCCCCAGGCTGTATTTGTAGAGTGAGTTGCTTTCTTCTTGACAGGGAAGCAGTAGAATGCAATAGTGCACTACACTGGGTTTGTGGAGTCAGAATTCCAGCCCCACATCTGGTTGCTCATTGAAATTGAGATGTTCTCCAAGGCTATACTGAGTTTATAAAGAGTGATAGTGACATTGTGCTCAGTTTTGGCGGGATTAGACAAGCACATTTAGGTGAGTCCATTTGCACACCTGGAGGGAATTGATAACCATCCAACACAAAGCTGATGTTAGTTTTACTTATATTTGAGCTTTGTGCCATTAGTCCACACAGACACTACTGGGAACTTTCATACTCAACTTGCTGAGTAATAAAGGACAGAAAAAGTATCCCCACCATTCATCACTGTCCACAAGGCCCTGGAGCAGAGCATCATGGGAAAATCTTTCTCCCTATTTTCCTAGATGCAGTAATGTTTTGTGATGTGAGTTTTCCTTCAATGCTTATTTTTGTCCTCATGAGTCACCTAGTCTATTGTGTCTCTCTTTCTATATTGGTGGTCAGAAAGCTTAGAGGTGAATTTGTGGTTGATCTCTAGCTAATACGTAGAGTTCTGCGGAATGCATTTCCTACACCAGTCACAACGCTGACCATGTCTTATCTTTCTTATATTCATCCCTCACTGCTTACATTTTCTCAAATTTAATTTTATCTTGTATATATTTTGTAAACAACTTTAAATTGCTTTTAGAACAAGGCAGAGTAGAGCTAAAGAAATAGAAATAAAGTAGAAAATAAAATCAGCCCATGGAACTCTCACTGCCGGGTAAATCTCCTTCCCCTGCTGCTGTAACTTCCTTCCTGGAACCCCCTTTCCTTTCTTGTCTTTGTCTCCATCTGTGTGTCAGCCCATCCACGTGTCTGCCTCATCTGTAGTCATGCAGTGTGTAGCTGTTATATAGCATCATATCACAAACATTGCCTTACATAATAGTGAATTCTTCATGGAACAGTTTTTAGTGCTTGTCTGGTCTTCTGTCCTACAGGTTAGCAAACTTAAATATCCCTCTGTCCTTAAAATGAAACTTTTGGTTCTTTATTTTTCCTTTGCTGTATAATATTTGCTTTTATAAACACTATCATTACCATTCCTCAGATACTCACCTAAAGCTTCCCAGTCAGGCACCAAGGTCATTGGTTTGATCCCCAGAACCACCAGAAAAAAAAAAAAAAATCCTTCTCCACCTTTAGACTGGGTGTGGCAGCACAAGCCTGTAATCCCAACTCTTGGGAGGCTGTAAACAGGCAGATCATTCCAAGTCTGATCTAGTAGTGAAACCCTGAACACCCTGTAAACTCTTCTCTAAAAAATAAATAAATAAATAAGCATAGAACTTTTACATATGTTATTTGCAATAATCTTCCTTCCATAAAGTTGAGATTAAAGCATACACACACAAATGTTTAAATAAAAATTTATTGCAGTAAAAGACATTGCCATGAATCTCTTTCAAAATTCTCCCCTTCACTTTAAATGCACTCATCCCATCACCCTTGCCTCTTTCTGCAGCAGCTCTGGAGTCCTCTTTCCTGAGGACCTTTGTCAAGTGTGATTCAAACACACCCTGGATGGAATGCCATCCAACAAAGGCAGCTGGTAAAAGCAACTGTGTCCTCAGCAACCTGAGTCACTGGATCTGGGACCTGTTACTTCTGGCTCTTCCCCAAAGTCAAAATGACCACAAAAGGGAGATTTTTGAATTTATTTAGAACTTCAGAGGACAAATAGCTCAGTGGATTAAAATGCCTGCAAGCAGGAAGAGGGGCCAGGGTTCGATCCCTGGGCCCGCTGTGCCACCCTATCCCTGGGACTTGCTGAGACAGCAATTAAGACTGGGTGTGATGGTGCACACCTATAATCCCAGCTCTTGGGAGGCTGTAAACAGGTGAATCACTATGAGTTCAATCAGTACTGAGATCCTGCACATCCTGCAACCCTTCCCTAAAATACAAGAAAGAAAGAAAGAAAGAAAGAAAGAAAGAAAGAAAGAAGAAAGAAAGAAAGAAAGAAAGAAAGAAAGAAAGAAAGAAAGAAAGAAAGAAAGAAAGGACAGTTGTACTGACTTCAGGACAGTCAGTACAACACAGTTTAAAGACCCTCAGGGGTGTCCAAAGCTAATGCAGAAAGTGGTAGGGCTGATGGCGATGAATGTGTTCAAAGCAAGGAGAGAATTTTGAGGGGGATTCACAATAAGATAGCTTTTACTATAATATATTATTTGAAGTAAGCGTTCACTGTATTTTAAATCACACCTTATATTTTCATCTGCATGCGTCCTAACTTCATCAGGGGCTTGGCACTCCCTGTACAAACCCAGGGCAAGTGCAGACAGACTGTGAAATATGGAATGAGAAGGTCTTTCTCCCTTGCCATGGCACAGAAGGCAGTGAGGCGCACGCAGGCTAACAGCTAATCCCTGGGCATCTCCTGCTAGGTTCTCCAGCTCTGAAGGTAGTCTGGTACCTGAGAGTGCCTTATGGGGAGGGGCACCACCCCTTGGTAGGCACAGTTCCTGGTGGTCTGGAGCTCCCAGAAGTCAGAGCTTCTCATGCTCAGGTCCTCCTCAACCTGTGGTTTTCAGCAAAATTACAGGAATCTGTCATCCCTAGGTATTTTAAGAATTCCAGGCTGGGTATTTCTCCAACTGAGCTGAGCAGAGTCTGAAGGGCATTTTAAAATAGAAGATGTTTGAGCTTTCAACTTTTATCTTTAATTAAAGATTAAGAGCCACACTGTAAATCCTCTGTACTCATCCTTGTGACCAGGCTCGCAGCCTGTTTTTTGGCCTCGTTGGTCATGGTAGCCAGTTCTGTCTCAGTCCACTGACTGTTTTGCTTCTAGCCTGCTGTAGGAGGCAGGGTCATCTATCTTTCAAAAACCACAGCAATGCCCTAGCAGATTCTGATCTTGGGATGTCTGTGTTAGCAAACACGGCCCTGGCTGGGCTGTTTATCAAGAAGCAGGCTATAGAAATATATGAGATGCAGGCAGGACAGAAAAAATAAAGATATGTAGGAAGGAGAACAGAGAAATAATTGAGGAAAGAACTCAGCTGCATAAACATCTGCCTGGCAAGTGCAAGGTCCTGAGGTCGATCTCCAATAGAAAAAAAAAAAAAATAGTATAAAAGAGACAAAGACAATCATAATTTTAAAACTGAGAATTTTTAAAAAAAATAATGTATTTGTTTGTTACAGGGTCTCACTATGCAGCTTGGACCTGTAGTGATCCTCCTGTTTTCAACCTCTTTAGCGCAGGGATTACAGGTGTTGGCCACTACACCCAGTCTTGGTGGCTGGCTCAACACACCGGCTGGTGGCTGGAGAGGTGGAGGGGATTGAACTCTAGTCCCTGAGCTTGCCTACGCAGGTGCTTAGCCCTCTGGACTATCTTGCTGGCCCTAAACTGAGTTTTTAAGAACTAAGAAATTCTCAGCCTCTTCCCCACAGCCCCTCCATCAGTGGTTGTTGGTTGATTTCTTAACAATAACCATTCCTTCTGAAGTGAGAAGAAATCTCAGTGTTGTTCTAATTTTTGTCTCTCAGATAATCAGTGATACTGAACTGCTGTTTTCAACATCACTATTTGCACTTCTTCATCTGGGAAGGGTCTAGTCATGTCAGATTCCTCATTTTGGACTGGGTCTTTACTTTGGGGGTCTGAGTATATACAGAAAATTTATATAATAAAAAGCTATTAAAAATAAAATTAAAAAAGAATTAAGATATATTATGTACATGTGCCAACTCCATAGAGTGAGTATAGTCATTATGTACTACAAATACATACCAATGACAAAGTTTTCTAAAGTTAAGTCTTTAAGGGAAACTATAACTTCAGGGCACAAAGCTTTCTTGGCTATACAATTACATTGTTCAAGCTCCAAGAATTGTTTAAGGACGTGTTTTTCTTTAAAGATGAGCCACAGTGAGAGTGCAGTTAGGACATGGGTTTCCTGGTCCAGCACTGCACCCCGCTGCCAGTGAGCACCTCCTTCGTCCCAGGTGTCAGCCTCCCATCCTGTGACTCCAGCGCTGTTCCAGGGAACAGAGTGTGAGCAGGCGGCTTTCCCTCCCCCCGCTGCACCACCAAGAGGCGCCTTCTCAGCACAGCCTGCTTCAGGAGCTCAAGGCAGCATCCTTAGGGCTTGGCCCACTGCAGTGCTTTGACCAAGTCAGGGAGAAAGGGTCTTGCTCCAGGAATGGAACTCCTGTGTGGGTCTTTCCAGACACGATAGTCACTTCAAATCGCTCTGACAGCTCTCGGCAGCACTTGTTCTGCGCTCTCCTGTGGTTGTGGGTTACTGCAGACTGCACACAAGGGCAGCCATCTGTTCCCTCCTCCTGTGCTCTGTGTTCCCTTCTGTGGCTTCACAGAATTCTTGCTGCGACCAGATTCCGGAAGTTAGCAAAAGGCGAGACCCTTCTGCACTTTTCTGATGAACTCTTACAGCTTTGATCTCCTGACCGAAAATCCAGGATTGTCTCTTGGCCCAACATGCCACTTCCCAATGGCCACTGAACTTGACACAGAACATTGAGCTGCAGCCTTGGAAACTCAGAACAAGCCTGCTGCAGGGCCTTTGGGCTGCAGGTCTGACTTCCTCCACCTTCAGAAGAGAGCTCAGGTTAAATCCTTTGGTGTTTTAAAAATGTTCCCTAGGACACAAAGAAGGCCAGTACCAGCTAGTGGTGCTAAAACCACTTCTCCCAGAAGTAGGAACACTTAAAATCATGGAGCAATGTACTGTCATAATACTTTTAAGAGAGGGTAAAGCATTTATAGGCATAACTAATCCCTTTATCCAATAATTAATTTATTTATTCATTACATAACCCAGGTGCCCTATTGCGATAAAGGAATGCATTTGACTTACCCATTCTATCCCTAGAAAGTCTCATCCTCACTAAATCCCACTAATGATGAGAAACAATTATTTTTCAGTACCAGGAACTGAACTCAGGAACTTGAGCTTGCCAGGCAGATGCTGCACTGCTGAGCTATATCTTCCCTGACAATAGGGGAAAATTCTGATTTTTTTTTTTTTTTAGTTCTGGGGATGGAGTCCAGGGCTTGCATTCTGAGCCTCCTCCCCACCTCCCCATGTTTTATTTTGAGTCAGGATCTCATTAAGTTGCCCAGGCTAGACTTCAAACTTCTGATTCTTCCGTTTAAGCCTCCTAGAGTACTGGGATTACAGATGTGTGCCATATTGTACTTCTCCTTGCACTGTGTTTTAGGGGCAAGGGTTCCAGGAAAAGGAATTCATTTTTGCTTGGAAAAATGATAGAAGAGAAGAGAGTGACCTTAGTGATCGAATATCAGTGCAATGATTGAATGGGTTCTTCTCTAGTAATGGCCAAAAAAAAAAAAAAGAAATAAAGATTTTTACAGTAACAAAGCCAGCATTTTACCCTGCAACAAGATAACAGTTCCCTGGGAAAGGGACTTTGATTTAAAGGTACAGCAGAGATGTAGGCTGAGACAGGCCTGGGGCATGCTGCCACTTCTTGGACACAGGCTGGGTTGAGTGTAAGGCGAGGTGGGCGGGTGAGTCTCTCCAACAGAAGAGCTGTGTGGAGTGTAGAGTTAGGAGAAAGGGTTAGGTGTGTGGTTAGAGGGTTAAGGTTAGAGATATAGTTTGATTTAGGAGGTTAGAGTTAGTGATAGAGGGTTAGGGTTAAAGTTAGATGTAGAAGATTAGGGTTAGGGCTAGGGTTAGATGGTTAGGTATTAGGGCTAGAGGGATACAGCTTAGGATTTGTTGTAGACTTAGAGTTTCTACTGATTGAGAAACACACTTGTCCTCGATTCCTTGAACAGCTGTCTTGAACAGGCAAACTCACTGGCCCTGGAGGTCACTAAGCTTTTCCATTCTCCCTCACCACTCCATGAGGGGCAGTGTTTATGGCACTCTGCTATGTTGCAATTGATCAGAGCCCAAAACACCCAGGTGACACATTTGGGGTTTAATTCATGCCAATCATGTGCTTTTGTAAGTCATCTTTTTATGAGTAACAGGGCTGGGGTTTAACTCACCTTGTTAGGAGATTATAAAAAATAAATCATGTTTAAGCCAATTTAGAAAACAGAGCAATCTCTGCTATGTTCCTATCCTTCTCCAACTGCCACCCACTGTCAAAAAACATTTTTGATTCCAAGTCAGTAAACCATGTACAATAAAGTAGAAATAATTTTACTAGATAATACAAATATAGGTTGAATTAGACTTTCTTTCCCTGACTATCCTGCAAGACCACGGGATCACCATAAGAGCTTCTTCAGGACCACCTTCACCATGGTGTTGTGGGACCGGATAGTCATGTACCTCTGGGCCCTTTTGTTCCTCCAACCACAGCATGAATGCCCTGTAATCCTAAAAGGATGGCACAATGGGACATGGACAAATACAGAGGCCTTTGATTATGTATAATTTTGTTTTTCCTATACAGGTAAACCTTGATAGTTGGAAAATAATGGAATCATGTCGCTCTCTATATTGCCATTTGAAGTTAATTAGGCAGCGAATCTTAATTACCTACATTAGTTGAGCCTGGTAAAGCAGAACGAATCCCTTTCTGCACACTGTCTTCAATCTGCATCTCCATCACAAGACAGAGAGTCAAATATTCACAGTGTTGGTCAACAACCACTGACTCCATGGGGCCTTAAGAGGTCTTTATCTTTTCATCCCATGTGAACACAGTTTCCAGATCTAAGGCACACCCCAGTAGCTTCTGTGGAGATGAAAATGAGTACAGCGTAAAAACTCAGTCTGGTCAAGCTTCTACAACAAAATATTATGGACAGGATGGCTTATAAACATTGAAACTGTGCTTTTCTACATCCTGGTGAGTGTTAGTTCCAAGAGCAAGGTACCAGCAGGCTTGGCATCTGGGAAGGTCCTGTTTCCCAGGAGATGGGTGAGACCCTACTGCATCCTCACATGGTGCGGAGCGAGGGAGCGTCCTGGAGCATCTCCCGTGAGGCACTAATCCTATGTTTGAAGGTTCTGCTCTCAGAAGCTGTTACCTCCTCAAGTGTTCTTTCTTTAGACACCATTACATTGATTAGATTTTAGCACATGCATGTGAGAGGGGAGGGGCTCAAACACCTAGAGTGCACGGCAATGAACTATACTGTCTGTAGCTCTCTGCTCCTGCACAGCATGTAGGAGGGGAATGCTTGACAACTGTACTCTGGTGGTAAAATTGCCCCAGTTTCATTGGTATCCCTCTTCCTTGGCTCTTTACACCTTGTATGTGCAGATATCTAAACCTGAAATCATCCTCAGTGTATCCAGGAAGCAAGATAATCATGCGCTAAAACAAGAGCTGTTTCAGATTTTGTGGTTTTGGGTATAGCACTTCCTACCTTGCTTCATCACTATTTAGAGCAAAAGCATCTTAGAAAGTATGCTACTATCCTTATTTGACCCACTTTGATCATACGAAAACTCAATCTCGGAAGGGTAAAGGATTTTACCCAAAGGCATGTGTTGGCCAGAAGCAAATGTAAAACTGGAGTTTAGGCTTCTGAATTCCATTCTGTTAGGGAAAAAAAATGGCTTGATGATGTGGAACTGTTTAAAGTAGTAGTTATAAAAGGGAAATAATTTAAAAAGTTTCATAATAATAAAAAAAAAATTCCCCAAGTGAGCCATAGTTCTTTGATTCAGGCAAAAATGGAAAAAGATCTTGGTGGGGATTTTTGGCTTTGTTTTATTTTCCTCATCTGGGCAGGCTCAGACTTTTCCTTTGTACCTGGAAACATGGGGCATAATTCATGCTAAAGAATCTGTTCTGAGATGCTGCAGGGGCAAGGAAAAGCATCTTCTAACAGAACAGCCTTGAGTAGTCAGCTGAAGTTAGATGTGGAAACCCAGCTCAGAAAGGGCCTCAAATGGAGACACGGATGAAAATAGAGGTATTAAACACAGCTGTGATCCTAGCACTCAGGAGGCTGAGGCAAGGGGATCACAAGTTGAAGCCAAGCCTGGGGAAATTAATAACACCCATCTCAAAAATAATAACACCCATCTTGAAATGGCTATGTAGAGAGTAACGTAATTCCGTTATTTTCTAAGTAGCCTTGGGGTCCCCCTCACTTTGTTCCATAGTATACAATGTGGTGCTATCTTTGAAGTTCCTATCTTTCAAATGTGAAGCTTATAAATATACAAGATATCACCATAAAAACGATGTGAAATCTGTTCATTGGTCTTTATTGCATTTTAAAGATGTAATTTTTTTTTTTCATTTTGCATGATAAAATGTTTTGATAAGAAGGGTTAGAAGGTTCTATAGTGTGCAGATTTCTGACAATGGAAACTATTACTGTTGCTGCTCCCCTCAGTTAATAGGCACATGCGGACAGGCAGGTGTGTGCCCAGCATCCTGTGCCATGATAAGCAGAGGCCAGGCTTTCTCAACAGTTAGCGGCTCACTGATGAAGAGCCCATGGTAGGCCCTTCCAGGTCTGCCATCTCAGAAACTCTGTACCTGAATATTGGCCTGGCTGACCACCTTCTGGGGACTTCTGGTCGAAGACAGCCGGAAGGTGGGAATTCTTTTGTTTCTTTAGTGAAAGCTGCTGGGTCCATTTGAGACATAGAATTATGATGCGTTTCAAGTAGGCTGTGAAGTCATCTTGATGCAAATTTGTGAACACGCACAATGCTTGCTTTCTATTGTCAATAGTTTGGATTCTACTCTTGGGAAAGCAGTAGCTAAGCACCATCTTTTACTAAGGACTTCGTTTATTAGAAGAGATAGCCTGGGCAAGCATGGGGAGAGCAGAGAGTGAGAAAACAGACTCACTGGAAAAGAGCTACTCATTGTTTGAGTTCTGCAAAGCCATCCACTAGGAAGGAAAAGTGATAGCTGTTGAGTAAGATAAATAGGGAGATTTAATCTTCCTCTTTCTATTAAAAGGAAACTTTAGAGTGAGTTTCCTTGTTCACTGACTTCTCCTTCCTCTCTCTGCACAGAAGTGGCTAATCTCAGAGGGTAATGATGACTCTGCTACACTCATAGCTCCTCTTACTTTAGCATCTTCAAGAATTACTGGAAGGCTGGGTGTTCTCTCTCTCTCTCTCTCTCTCTCTCTCTCTCTCTCTCTCTCTCTCTCTTCCCCCCCTCTCTCTCTGTATGTGCGTTCTCTCGCTCCCTTCCTTCTTTCTCCTTCTCCCTCCCTCCCTCTTTCCCTCCCTCCTTCTCTCTCTCTTCCTGCTCCCTCCCTCCCCTCCTCTTTTAAAACACACATCTTTCTGATTTCTGTCTCTCTGAGATGAAATCTCCCATACTGCTCTGCCAAAGAAGCCTTGTAATTTCTGGTTGGATGAAGAAATGTACTAAATTGGCCTGCAAGTCCCGTTACCATAAGAATGGGGTTTCCAAGCCTAACTATCCATTTTATCAAGAAATACCACTTCTAAGGTGGATGAAGCTGCAGACCCACTTCCATGGACCATCAGTTCTTTGACATCACTTTCAAGGGTTAAACTCATTGGAGGGGCAGAGTGAGTTCTTGGCATCCCAAAGCTCCAGGACAGGACTAGAAATCCTCATGAATAGATGTGTTGAAATGTTCTTCCCTTTGGCAGTGCTTCAGCTTGAATTATTACCCACAGCTTTGTAGACACACACACACACACACACACACACACACACACACACACACGCTCTTTAGGAGTCTTAACCCTCCACATGGAGATGGTCCTCCTCCTCATCGTCATTAGAAGCTAATGGCATCAAAGTGCTGCCTCCACTGTTAGGATTAAGTTCACATAATTCCTGCAAGAACCTCTAGCAGCCAAACCAATTCTTTGAGGAGCTATAGAAGGAGCTAGGGATTAAGTAGTAAACCATGGGGCCAAGAGATTAATTTGCAGCCTAAAAAGACAAAGTTTCTTAAGTTGAAAAGCAGTGAGAACTAACATCTGAACATCACTAAGAACAATTTGTTTGAAATGCTCCATTGTTATTAGTGTTTTTTCCTATTATAAGCGCTTCAGGTTTAAAAAGAGGGAATTTGGGAAATATGTAATAGTTCACGCGCACGCACAGACCCCAATGTCTACCACGACAGGGTCAGCTGCTGAGAAGCCATCCTGGGTGGTCCCTACACAGGCGTGGCCCCCTGCCCAGTGCTGCTGTCCAGGTCTCCATGCAAACTTCTGGAGTCTCTGGCTCACTGCGGCAAGTTTGTCTTTGCTTCCTGCACTCTTCTCTGGGCTCAGGTTTCTTCCTTGTTTCTTTTGAAAAGCCAAAGTCCCAAGGCTCTGGACCATTCCCTTAGCCCTCCCTTTTGTTCTCTGGGCCAAGAGCCTTCAGAGCGCTGCGCTAGGAGGGAGGCTCCGCCACGTGGCTCTGTCACTCATGTAATTGTCTGAATTCAGCATGTTTTTCCTCCTGATAAAGCAAGATGTTTGGAGCGCTATGAATCATTTATTTTTGTTTCTAGAGACCAAATGATTCAGAGGAGTAGCCTATGCTTCCCACCCCTTTTCTCTACAAAAAGAATAAAAATAAACTGCTTTACTCTTTCCTGTCCCCTCTGCAATTCCTTAGCTTGTTTACTGCACTCTAAGTTACAAAGTGAGCAAAAAGATGTTTTGTGTAGGTTCTTTTTTTGAAAGGAGTAGGCAAATACGAAACAAACAAACAAACAGCTGATGAAGCATCTCCATTTAAAAACTGTATTCCTAAGAAACATTCTGAAATGAAAAACTGATTCAATAGCACTCACTTTTGTTCTTCCCTGGTCCCCCTTTTTTATTAGGGTCTCAATCTTCCCTTATTTTACAAATTTATCACCATAAGCAACAGCAATCCTGGAATACAATGACATTATTCTGGAGAAAAAAAGAAAAAAAGGCTTATTTTGGATATAAATCATTTCCAAGTGCTTTGGCTTGATCCTTTCAGGAGACCTAGGGAGCAGACAAATCAGAGCTTACTTCCCTTTACTGTGGAAGAAACTGCCACATGGAATATTGGGTGACTTTGCTTCCCTCTCTCTCTGAAGGCCCATCTGGCTCATCATGCCCACAGAGCCCTCCAGTCAGGACAGCTGTTGGCTACTGCCGCAGCCCCACGGCCACGCAGCTGGCGCCTGGTGAGTCCGAGATCTGAGCCAAGTGTTTTGCATCCAAGGTCCTTGCTCTTGGCACCAGCTTTGATTCCTGTCTAAGAATACTAAAGTAGTTTCCATGTAGGTGACTAAAGAAACCTGAAAAGATCCTTCACTGGAAAGCGGCTACCTTGAAGGAAATCTATTGTCCTGTAGGAAATACTGGCAGTGACAAGACTGGCTCCTGCTGCTTAGCCATGGCCCAACTTGGCAGAAAGCTGAGTGGGTGGGGGTGCATAACTGACACTGTGACGTTTCCAGAGGCGCTTCTGTTGGACCATGATTTCCTGAAGTTCCATAAATAATTGATATGCACTTGCTTTGCGTAAAGGGTAGGTGTTCTAGTGCAGGACACAAGATAGAACCAAAAAGATGAATAACCCTGTCTTGGCAGCTCATATTTTAACAATTGTCCTAGTGTTACTTTTATTTTTTGGTTAATATTTCTTATTAAGGCCTGTCTTTAGCTGTAATGGCTACTTTTGATGACAGAACAGTTGCTCCTCTTTACGAGATGTTTACAACATGCTAGGCAAGTCACACATTATTTGATTTAAATTACCCATCTCCAAGGCTGGCCTTGTAATTTTCACTCTACGTGATGATAGATTCTAGATTTTTTTTCTTATGTCTTCTTGTTCTTCACTGCTGTCCACAGTGGCCTACCTGAGAAACTGTCATTTGTTAGCAGAAGTCCAAGGAACTAGCTAGAAGTGAAAATTGGAGTAGCATTTTCCTTGTATCAGATACACTGAACACAAATTAACTTTCAAATTAGAAGGAAAGGTATTTCTTTCCTTCATGTCCCAATGAGAGGTTGCAATTTATAAATACAAATTTGAAGGCAGTGAATGATATATGTGTAGTCACTATTTTAGCCTCTTATCTGTGTGTATTCTGTGTGTCTATTGAAAAATATAGAAAGAAACTTCAGCAGTCATCTTAAGATTTTGTGCTTGGACCAAAAGTGCATATTGGACCATAGTGTATTAAAGTTCTTGCCATCAGATTCTATTTATTACTGGATATTATGGCTTGTGTCTAGATGTCACTCCAAAGCCTCAGATGCCCATGGGGGGGTCATCAGAGCTGGTTGGATGTGAGATGTGTGATACTAGGATTAAGAATGTGCAATTATTAAATTGATCACTGATTGGTTTAACATATTTCTGGATGTGGATAATGGAAAGGTCTAACTGGGTGTGAGTGACATCACCCAAAAGCTGATATGCTGGATGGGATAAAAGGGAAAGGGAGGCTTGGTGCTGCCTTCCTACCTGGCCTCGGGCTGTTTCTCCTCCCTGATCCTTCTTTGCCATCCCTCTCTATCTTGGAGTCATCATCCAAGACATGGACTGAAACCTCTACAAACTGTGAGCTAAAATAAACTTTTCTTTCTTTAACTTTTGGAGGTAGATATTGTCTTAGTGATGATAAAATTAATTAATGCACTATATCTTCAAAGGAATGTACAGGTTGTCACCAAAATGAGTCACATTGAAATAAGAAACAGCGAGGGGTCTCAGGTTAATTTGTGTAAATGCAGAAGGGGCCTGCACTTTGTCTGGACATACTCAGAGCCACCTTGCCCAGAGTCAACATACATGGGGGAGCTGTCCTGAGGGGCCTTTATGGAGCAGGAGCCACCTCTCAACTTGGGAGTCTCTAAGACTAAGATTGTGTCTCCTGACTTCTTAAAACTCTGGTCTCAGGAGTTGTGAAGTGGGTCACCTGCCACCTCTGGGAATACTGGGTCCCTTGTCACTCATCATGCCTGTAGTTGTTTTCTCTGAGGGGTTCAAATGTGACACAGAGCAGCCAGTGCAGGGCAAATCGACATGAGCTGGTCCTCTACTCTCACTCATATGGATATATGTGTGTGCGTGTGTACATGTGCACATACTTACACATATGTACACATGCAGGGAAATAGCTAGAAAGATTCTTTCTGTTCCAATTTCAACTTCAGCTGATGGCAGCGAGGCATTTGCAGCTGGTCACTGTAACTGGTGTCCTTGGTCCTCACCACAAGGCAGTATGGGGACTTTCAGAGCACCAGTGAGGGGAGATGCCAGTGATCCTGGGCTGCAATCCTAGAGTTCCCTGCCTGGTCAGGGCTGGCTCTTGTCACAAAGGTTGCAGTGACCTTGGGCTAGAGCAGCAGTGGAGCTGGCGGGAGGAGACCCTAAGGCGTGCTCTGTGGGCTCTGCTCCCACTCTTGAGTGAGAGCCCAGGGGTGGCGATGTACTGTGCACTGTGCTGGTTGATCTCAATCATCAGCAGGACTGGCTTCAAGGACTCCTGGAGAGCTGCCTGGGTGTTGGGGTGGTGTGCTCACCGGAAGATGACTCAGTGGTGTTTGTAGCTGAGTATGCTGTGACAGTGTGGAGCCCAATGGGGGAGGTGGGTCAGGAGGGCTGATCCTTAGCGGGGTACCTGTCTTCCAGTCACTCTTCTATTTGGTCCTTTCCAGCATCATGAACCAAGCAGCTCTGTTTCTCCAAGCCCTCCTAACATGAAGTTCCTCCCTCCGGGCAGCCAACAATGGACTGACTCCTTAAAGAGTAGGAGTCAGAATTAACCTTCCTGGAATTATATTGCTGGTGTCAGGCGTTTTGAACTTGTGATTAAAAAAGTGAGTAATGATGACGTCTTTTCTTTGCTTGAGTCAGCACTGTGCCCATGTGTGCCTACGCTGGGCCCTGGGTGTGGTTCTAAAGGAAGGCTAAGGACTCTGCCCTCTTGGAGAGCCAGTCTGCAGGACGAGGTGCATAGGGTCTCCACACAAAAGCTTCTGGAGGAAGAGCAAGTGCTTTGGGATGATGCCAGCCACATGCTTTGCAGAGGGCTGGGGACACCGGGTGGTCTGAGGTCTCCCTTTGCAACACAGTGACAATAAGATGCCAGCTCAGGGTAAATCTGGAAGAAGTGTGGCATAGAGGCCCAGCCCCACAGAGACTGCAGGCTAAAGTGAGTTTGGCCAGGCAAAAGTTGCAAGCAGGCCAGTGTGGTTGGAGAGACCCTGGGGATAGGGGTGGTCAGGCAGACAGCAGGGCTGTAGTGGCACTGGGAGGCCATGGCACTGGGTGGCCACTGCTCCATGACAGCATTGGCTTCTGTCAGTGCTGACAGATGCACAGCCTGAAAGTGTCAGAGTTCTGCACAGTCTGATGATTCAGGCCATCTCTGTTGGGGCTCCCTGCCTCAGGTCCTTCAGGAAGCTCAGCAAGGCTGGATGGGGAGGATCCACCTCTGAGCTCATTCCAGGTCCTTGGCAAGAGGTAAAGTGATTGGACTGAATTGGAACTTTTCTGTCTCATGTCTAGGGCTCTGTTAGATCTTTATACCTGGGGCCCACAGCAAGAGAGCAAGAGAGGGAAGTTGGGGGTGTGAGGGGTGGAGAAAGAAAGCTAGGCAGCCAGCCAGCCACACAAACAGACAGACAGATCAGACATACCAGAGCCCACAGCCCATGGGGGCCATACAGTGGCTGCACTGCTTGCAGGGAACCTCCCCAACCCAATGCCCACCACAAGTCTTTCTGCATAGCTGCAGAAGGCTGATCCCACACAGTGAGCTGTGGCTTAACCATTGGAAAGATATATTCCCCACTTCATCTGTAAGAAGAAGAGTGGGGACCAAGGCTTTCCACATCCTGATTGTACTTTGAAGTCATCCTGTACCTCTTGGAGCCCAGTTTGTGGCAACCAGGGTGTTCAGATTCCCCTGAGGGGTACTGTGCAAACCCAGGGCAAGAGGCCAGGAAGTCCTGCTCAGGAAGAGTCATCCAGGGCTGTGTTCTCTCCACTCACTGTTACTCCCATGAGGAAGTTCTTTCTGCACTAAACTTCAGTCAAAGCTGCTCCCCCAGATATGGAGGTTCCAGACCCCATTGAGGGGATCATTAGCTGAGTGGTGTAGGAATGCTGGGGTTAAACTGAGGGGTCTGGGGCCCACTGAGCCATCTGGGAAGGATTTGGGAGGGTATCCTATGTTGCACACATATGAAGCACCTACTGTGCATGGGCATGAGAAAAAAATAAGACCATTACTTGACTCCTGGGCATCCTTTCTAGTATGGATTGAATCAGGGACACAAAATGCCATAGACACCATCATGGGTTCCTCTAGACTTGACCAAGCTGCTCCTCTTTCAGTGAGGATGATAGTTCTCAGAATCAACCAAAAGCAGTTTAGGCTTGGGGTGAAGAGGCTGATTCCTGGCTCCAGAGTAGGGAACTGGGTGAGGGGGATGTGACTGACACTGGATCCCAATTTTTGACTCCTGCTACAGAGCCAATGGCCAGGATTTGGTCTGCAGGAAGAAGAGAAGACACAGTAAAAGGTGAGGTCAGCAACACCCAGGCCAAAGAAGGAGGCTGGGACCCTAAGTTGGAACTGTGAGGACCTAGCTACAGCCCCAGGCATCCCAACCAGGTGCTCCAAGGAGGGCACCATGCACAATGGGGCCTTGCTCCTTGTGGTGGGAACTCAGTCACTTCCCATGGGACCCAGTGAGAAGGCTCTGCCCTTCAGTAAAACAGCATGCATGTCCCCCAGGAAGCCACATGTCTGGAGTGTGAGGCATGGGCTAAGAGTTTGCCAAGTCCTGTGAAAACTGGGAAGAAGACAAGCCATCATGGAGTTGACTTTCCAGGGGCAAAGATCGAAGATCCTGACAGGAGAGCTTGGGTTTTCTACAGGAGGGGGGCACTGGTCCATAGTGGTGTCCTGCAGCCTTGCCTGTTCCCTGCCAACCTGTGCCTAGATATCTGAGGAGATTGGCCACTGCAGGTTGTCATATGGAGGTGGAATGAGGCCCTGACACTGTTCCCTACTGATGTACCCACTTGCAGCTCCATCGTCCTGGGCACCTGGATGGAAAATATCTAGGTGACCCCTCTAGCTCCAGACTTTCCCTGCCCCATGCCGCTGGTGGCTTTTATACATCTGAGCACATTGATTTTTACCTGGAGCACAGCGCATGGCTTTTCCTGGCCCAGCTAGCACCCATGGAGCTGAGCAAGCTCAAGAGGTCGTGAGTACATGCTTCAGAGCCACAAGGAGGGACTACATCAGGGCCCCCTGGAGAAGGTGCTGTAGCAGGCCCTGGGCCAGACACAAGGAGGAAGCCTGCATCTCACAGGTGGTGAATAGCAGTCTAAGCAAAGGTCCTGCTTTGAGTCAGTGCCTGGCATTGCCTGGCTGCTGGGAAGGTATCTGAGTACACCAGGCATGGTGGGACCTTCTCCAGTATAGCCCGGTATCTGGTTCTAGTGTTAGATCTTAAATAACCTGATTCAGCAACAGCCTCCGAACTGGAAGCAGCTCCAGAACCTAGTCTTTTTTTTTTTCTTTGTGGTACTGGGGATAGAACTCAGGACCTTATGCTTGCCAGGCAGGCACTTATGACACTGAGCTATCTCCCAGTCCCTACAACCCAGTCTTTAGTGAGACTCAGCTCCAGGGCCTCCTCCAGTGCCAGCTGTCACGATTGACTCAGCAGCAGTGCCTACTCCAGAGCTCAGTTCTGCTCAAGTATTCATTCTGGAGCTGGAGATAGCTCTGTTGTCACTGGAGAGTCTGTTTCTCCTGGGTATTCTTCATCTGTTCTTCGTCCATTCCTGGTGGCCATGGCTGAGCAGCTTTTTGAACCAGGCTCTTCCAGCATGACCTTTCTGTCCTGGAGCCTGCCAGCAACAGACTGAGCCCTTTGAAACCCTGAGCAAAATAAGCACTGTTATATTGTGTGGTTGGGTGTCTCGTCCCAGTTGACGAAAACCTATGAACACAGCCCTCTAAAACACAGGTAAATAAATGTAAGCTACAGGGTGAGAAAGAGCTCCCTTTCAGAGCCATTTTAGAACTGGTTTTAGAAGTAGAAGTCCAAGGACAAGTTTTTGAGGTCTTTGCGCTTCTTATAAGACTTAAATTTTTTTTATCATCATTACTAATCATTTATAAATTAAAAATAGCCTGGCGTGATGGTGCACACCTATAATGCCAACACTTGGAAAGGTAAGGCAGGAGGATCTGTGCAAGTTCGAGACCAGCCTGAGCTACAGAAGTGAGCTCAAGGCCAGCCTGAACTGCATTGTGAGACCCTGTCTCAAAAAGACAAAAACAAATAAACAAATAAATAAATAAAAATTAAAAATGGCATATTCTAAATTGTGGGTATGACTTTTATTTCCCAATCCTTTCTCACAGTTCCAGTGTCCAAGTTAGTAATTATGTTTATAAATGGCTTGTCAGCAGTCAAATATTCCTACTATAATTGTTTCCAGCTAATGAGAAAAGAACAGAGGCAGATTTAGGAGGCAAATGAGGCGTCCCTGCCGTGTGAACTCCAAATGACATCACAGTGAACTGCAGGGAGGGAAGTTCCATGGCAGCTCAGAAAGTGGAGAGAAAATTGACCCCATCCCACAGACCCACATGGGCATGCTGATGTCACCACACCACGGCTTAGACTCAGCAATATGAACTGCTCTTGATCACTTAAATTGTCTTTATTTTTGCAATTGCTTGGTTTTAGTTTGCAAATCTATTTAGACTTCGGAGAGCTGCACCTTACAAGAAAAGGGTTTATATTTACTTTTTTTGCACATATCTAAGTAATATGAGGATAAAAATAACCTAACTTCCTACTGCTGGACCTGCAAGACTATTTCTCTTTAAAAGGAACCCCCTGGAATCTGCACTAGGTTGGGAAGGGCGCTTGATCTCCCCAGTGTCTGTCCAAATTGCAAAAGTTCTCTCAGCTGCTAGAATCAGCTCTCCAAGGATCAAGGGTAGCAAATGCGCAGCCTGCGAGATAATAGCAAGAGTGTGTTTAAGCGACATTTTTTTCTCAGGGTTTTAATTCAATTTCTCTTCCTATTCTCAGACTCATGTTAATGCTCCAATTAAATTGAAAATGAGAAAATGAAAAAAAGATGAGTTTTTAATAAATTGGGTTTCCATTTGCATTTTATTAAAATTGCCATGGAAATTATCATGGAAAAATTAGTCTGTGAAAATAATGATAATGTCAATTGTTTCTATTCTCGTGCAGCAGGAGAGGAAATATTAGCTGGGAGACAGTGTTCCTTAGTCTGTGTACCTCATGCGAGTCTGCAGATGAAAGTTTCATTCTGATGAGTCTTTGGTACAGCAGGAGGGAGTGAGGACTGTTCTCACCAGAGACTACACCGTGTAGCATGTCAAAAATATCACTGAAGAACCATCACACATAATTTTGTTTGAATTTGATAACACAATATTTGTATTTAGCATGCCAGCAGTTATTAAATCCTGGCTATTCTAATCATTTAAGTATCATCTGATGAATTCAAATTCATACCAATCATGTGATCTTGGACCAATTTCTTAGTTTTCTAATTTGTGAAGCATGCATAAAAATTGTATCAACACCATAAAAATAATGCATGAAGTTCTTGGAAACAGAAATAAAAACAAAAGAAATCCAAAGTTCTTAGAAGGGTGCCTGATACTCAAGAAATGATTGTTGCCATTATTGTTTTTAGTATTATTTTAAATATAAGCTCAGATTTATTTGAGATATGTTGGGTGAAAGAGTGAAATACATTTTAAAACTATCAATTTGTGCTTATATTAAGGAATTCTCAAACCAACTTTATATGATCTTATATCCTGATAGTTCACTGAATTTCTGTATTAGCAGTAATTGTCTTCTGGGACCATAGAGATAGTTCAGCAGACTAAGTGCCTGTGTAGGCAAGCACAAGGACCTGGGTTCCATCCCCAGTACTGTATGTCATGCTGGCCTGCCCTAGGTATTCTGTGCTGTCCACCAAGACTTGATGTGGTGGTGCATGCTTGTGATACCAGCACTGGAGAGGCTGAAACAGGAGGGTCACCATGACTCAGAGCTACACAGTGAGTCTGTGTACTAGACATATAAATTTTTTTAAAGAAGAGTCCTCTGACAGAGCTATGTCTTCCATTAGTGATAATTTGACTCCTTCCATTCCTATGTGTATTGCTTTTAGTTCTCCATTTGATCTTAGAATAAGACTTAATTATATAAAATTTCAAAATCCAATAAAGCTAATTTAACATTTTCCCACCACTATAGAAAAAAGTAATTTTTATCTGAACATTATATTCACATAACCATGAACAGTTATTTTTAAAATATTTGTGAGAATATATTTTAAATAAATATAAAGCAATAGCTTAAAATAGCATTGACAAGTATGGTTAAATTAGTTTACACTATTTACCAAAAATTTGTTCTGAAATAGTCTAGGTTATAACAGATCAGAGTTTGCAATTTTCTCATTGAAATAGACAGCACAATTACTTTTGAAGTGTCACTTTGGAAGCTGCTTTGATTTAAAGATTGTAAAGGCAAACAACATATTTTCCCAGACACATTGATTGCTTCTGAATAGAAATATGAGTAAATTCTCTTTCCCATCAGTGAAACATCCTCAGTGTTTGCAATCATACACTGCTGTGGAAATAATGTGCAAAATAATTCTCAAGTACTCACCTGCCAAGAACACTCTTTGGTGGACAGTTGCTAATGAATTAATATGGAATTTAAAAGGATATCTTCCCTCTGAGGAAATTACCTATGAAGACTCCGTAATCAGGCCTATCAGCTGAGCCTGCTCTGTGACCCTGGTAGCTAAATCTGAACTCTGTGGGGACAGGAAAGGGCAGGACCCAGGACCAATTTATACATCTTCATGTCAGCAGATCCTGAATGAAAGCCTCTTACAAGGAGACTCTGTTAGTTGAACTACATAAAATCAAATGAAAGTGAATTTAATGCAATTACAATGGTTTAAATAAAAATAAAATACATCCCTTACTTAAGGTATTCTCATGGGCTTAGAATTAGCCTTACATAATCATGTCACGTGGATGTTGTCAAATTTGTGCTCCCTCTTCTGCCTGTTTCCTCTGCTCTTCCTATGACATATTCTGAATCCATCCACTTGGCAATTAGAAGGGACTTTGAGTAGACTGAAAAATGAAAGCAAAGCATCCAGGTAGACTTGCAAAACTTTCTGTTGTGACCCAGGGACAAGAGTGGAGAACAAAAGTTACAAAGACTTTGATTGTCACCCACGGCCTGAAGTTAAGAGGTACAACCTGAGCAGTGCATTTAGTCTCTTGGGCTCCAGATTCCTCCCTTAGTAGCTGGAATAGGCTCCTGGCCTTGGGCACTGTGAAAGTTAAGCTGGATGACACATGTGAAGCTTTGAGCGCACTCTTGCTCCTAGTAGCACACACTTATGCAAAAGTCACCATGCTGATGCAGATGTCCAGCATCCCTCTGTGTCCCTGACCTCTCAGAGCCTGTGATGCACCTTGAGCTGGCCTTGTTCCTCACAGGGCTACTGCCCTGACACTCAACTGTCTAGGATTTCTTGCTAAAACCATTTATTTAGAGATGTGCGTAAAAATTTGAGAAGCTGGACAAAGCGCACATGTAAAATCTCTTTTGGATCAAAATGCTTCGCATACAACAACTTTGTATTGGTCAGGGTTTTACTTAGAGGAACAGAAAGATATAAGGAATGGATATTAGCACAAAATATACAATATATAAGGAGTTATAAGATTGGCTTACAATAGTCAGCCACAGAGTCAGACGAGGAAGAGTGCAGAGGGCATCTGCATGCTCCAGACTGGAGAATTCAGTCCCGAGGTCTGAAACTCACTGCAGTGCTCCCTGTAAGTCTCTATCCGTTTGGCTGATGGGTCTGCGATAGAAGACTGAAGTGTCTGTGATGGACGCTGAAGAGTCTACGACAGATGGTGAAAGATCCAAGCCAGAGGCTGAAGAGTCTGCGCTGCAAGCTAGATGATGAAGTCCAGGCCGACTGCGAAGACTGAAGTTTCTCCAAGGAAGTGATGTCTTGACTCCTTCCTCAGCCCTTTAGAAAGTCTCTGTGCTCCAATCATACCCCAGCATGGGCCCTTGATCCTGCTCTAGGGAGGGGCCAATCATATCCTAGGCAGGCCCTGATCCTGCTCCAGGGAGGAATCAATTGTACTCTGGGGCGGAACTCCCACCAACAGGGAGCCAGGCCGCTGAGTCATCCAGCCAAGTTGACACAAAGTATCAACCACTACAAACTTGATTATTTCTTTTTACAGAACTGTACATTTTTAATCTACTATAGTAAATTTATCATAATTTAGGTTAATTTTCAATTATTTCTCAGGGCCACTTAAAGGGGGGCATGAAGAGCACATGATAGTGGAAGCTCTTTTAAACTTTGCACATGTAAAACAGGATCTTTAGGACAAATTGCCTTGACAATCTAAATAACAACAGAGAAAGTGGATCCCCCCCCCCCCCCCCCCTCCCGCTAAAACATAGCTCAGCAATAAGTAGAAAACTGCAGTCTGGGATATGGATATGATTACAGACCACATGCATGTTTGTGGAGGCCAAGGAAATAGGGGAAAATGAGGAAGATTGCACAAATTGTTCTAGTTGCAATACTTAACTTGGCTAAGAGGATCTCTAGGGATACTGTGAGTCCAAAGGTGAGTAGGTATTTGTGGAGCAGATACCCTTGCAGGAGGATGCAATCTGTGTAAGATCACCAGGTACAGCCTTTGGAGGATCTTTGTAATAGATTATTAAAAGGCATGTGCACAGCAGGGACCCTTCTTTGTGGCCTCTTGATTGTGTCCCATTGGCGCTTGGCATGAGGGACTGCATTTTAATTTTGACAACCCACAGGCAATACAATCCAACTCCAGTTCCTTTATGCACATGAAGGAACAGATTTAGTTCAGGAGGGAAATGAGGTTTAGAGTCTGAGCTTGTGTGCTCTGCTCTGGGCTGTCTTGCAACCCTGGATGGCTTCTCTCAGTACTAAAACACATAATCCCATTAGATCATGACTCAAGTCTGGAACTCTAGAGGTCCCACCCCATGATTGCATGAGGCTTTCGGGGGACAACTAGACAAACCATAACACCCACCCTGGGGCTGATAGCCTGAATGCAATAAAAAGAAGGGAGAAAGGCTTGCTTTCTGCTGCTGCTGCTGCTGCTCTTCCCATTTTGCTCTGCTGTTTTGCTGTATTCTCCTATCATGAACAACTGCCCTCAGCCACGTGCCACTCTGCCTTGGATCCAGAAGAATATAGACTGAAACCTCCATAAATTGAACTGAATAAAACCTTTATTTCTTAATTTGGGATGTCGGGTATTTTGTTCCAGCAACAAGAGAACAGTAAGCAAGACAGTAGGAGACCAGGCAGGTAAACTTCAGGGCAAAAGGACAGAGATCACAGAGGGTTTTACAAAAGACCCCAAAGAGGATGTGGTGGTAGGAGAAATTCGCCTTTGTCCTGGTTACAGAGCTCCCCATTACACAAAGTGCTGGCGGTCTCCATTATCTTTCCAGAAAAAGGGAAAGAACGGAATGTGCTTGAGTGATGTAGGCAGTGCTTGCCCTCATTTTCTAGATATAGCTCTTTCCAAACAGCTGATAAACCCCACAAGGGCTCAGGAGCAGCACACACATCTGCCCTTGCCTCCCACAGACTTGCTGCAAGTTGATTTCCTTGTGAGCCACCGCAGTTTCTATCTTCTTTCCACTGACAAGTTTTCGCTGTGGATTCAGTCTCCACTTTCCTGTCTCACTTTTTGGCTTTCATTTTACTTCAGACATTCCTAGAGTAGACACTGGTTTCCTAGAACTTAATTGCCAAATTAACCCTCTGCCTCCTTGTGGGACAATGGCCTCAACATGAAACCTTCCACTTCAGTGTCATCATTTCACCTGTGGTGTTGGATGCAAGGCAAACCTGCTGTGCACTATTTTCTGTTCACAATCTATAAATCTGCTTGAGTGGGTTGTAAAGGCACTTTGGTGAGTCCATGAGGCACTTCAGTGAGTCAATGTCTGTAGTAAAATACAGTGGTGAAAATTTGCCAGTGGGAGTAAGGCCTCATATGAGTTGTTATGAGTTGACATAAAGTGAGTATCTCCTGATTCAGATTGATCTGGGTGAAAAATCTTAAAGAGGTCCTAGGCCCAGTGTGGCTGAGAACTGGTCTTGACTGGCTTGGTGTTGGAGTGGCTGCATCCAGTGACCCATAGTCAGTACCTGGGTGACCATGGGATCTGAGGTTGGCCTCTAGCCAGCAAACATGGAGTTATCATTCACACAGCCCCAGGGAAACTCATGCTGGCAGCAACTTGAGAGAGCTTACAAAGTGACGGTTCTGAAGTTGAGCCTTCACATGAGAATCATCTATTGGACACCTTCACAGCTTCAGGGGAGGATCCTGTTAGCCTGAGCCTGGAACTTTGGGTCCCAGATGCTGGCCACAGCAATAGCAGCTGTGGCCAGCATCTCTTCTCCTAGGTGTTTTCCCAAATGAGTTAAAGGCATTGTGTTCCAGTGATCCATGAATACTTATATTTATGGCAGCACAAATCACAATAGTTATATCTTGGAAATGGGCTCTATGCCTATCAACAAATGAGTGGATTAAGAAAATAAGGTATTTATACAGCAAAGAACTATTTTGCCCTAAAGAAGGATAAGTTTGAGGAATTTGTAGGAAAATGCAGGAGCCTGGAACCATAGTGTTAAGTGAAATCAGTCCAGCACCCAAGCTTACAATATCACATGATTTCTCCCCCATGAAAAACCCAAAACATAGGTACATTAATGAGCAAAATAAGAGGTAGATCATAGGACACAGGGAGAGAGATCTTTTGCAAATGTGAAGGAGATAATGAGAGAGAGGGTGGGGAAAGAGGAGAGGGCAAAGAGACATAAAAAAGAGTTAAGTTGTGTTGTGTACATGTGCCAAATTTCATTATGGAATGTAATAATTATGAAATAGAAATAAAAGTTTAAACATCAGATGAAAGGGTTAAAACCCTCAGCAGCAGTCTGGCCCCACTCAGAAGCCCAGTTAAGACACCGCACCTACTGAGAGAAACATTATGAGGCACAAGTAACTGGCTCGGACCTTGACAATTTGCAACTTTAATGAGAACTTTAGAAACAAAGCAAGAGATTCTGGAGGATTCCCAAGGGATAGGATGTCCTAAGAAGTGGACTTGTAAGATAGCTACAATCACTAACTCTGTGTCTTCTCACATCTTCAACCCCTTGTGATCCCCCAGTCTCTCCCCTGACTTTAGGACTCTTCTCATAGAGACCTCCTGAGTGTCTCTCTTGATAGTTACTCCATCTAAGTAAATGTTCATCTTTATCTAATTCTGATCTTGGCTAAGTCTCTTATTGCTTTTGTTGCCCACTTTAACTACCCTCTAGGATTTTCAAACAGAGAAAAATCATACTTGTATGTAAAAAGTGTTTGCTACAGAATTATCCCAAAGGGTTTGATTTGAAGTTGCACCAAATTGAAACAAGCAGAGCACCTAGGAGGCAAATGGGGTTACAAGTATGGACCAACATACCTGCCTTGTGCTGTATTTACTAAGCAGCATATGTTTGTTTAATTTAGGGTCCCTTTTCCATGACATGAGAAAGTTTTGCAAAGGAAAGGAAGAGGATTCTGCAGTTGTTGATTATGTTTGTTCTTTCAGTGTGCACAGTGGCGAAGTAGGCTTTGGAGTGGTATTTGCCGTTTTTGCAGACATTGTCCTTCCAGATTTGACTGGGATGTAGGGTTCCCTGGCTTTCCTCAACTTCAGGGGGATGTGCCCACATACCCTGTGTGCACTTATGCTCCCTACAAAATCCCCAAAGGTCCACTGGGAGCCCACTGTGGTCAAACTCTCTAACTTTCATCTCTAAAAGGCTTCATGTAGTAGTCATGCTTTCTGAGAAGTGAGCTGAAACAGCTAATGTTCAGTATGATTTTATTAAACTGACTATTGCATATTTGATTTAGATCTGTTTTTTATTTTGTTACTTGATGTTATGTGATTTTATTTCCACTACCCTTACCTGCTGTTGCTTTTATCTTGCTCAGTGGCTACTCTGTAAGGCAGGTGAGGCAAGGGAAGCCTCACGGGGGCTAGCAATTTTGGCCTTTAATTTCCAAGACTGATTATTTTCTGGCTACATCTTATATTGGGACAAACATGGTCCCAGCACTCTGAGGCTGAGGCAGGGTTGTGTGTTTAAGCCTACTATAGGTAACGTTGTAAGAACCTGGACTCAAAAATTAAAAAGTAGGCCTGAAAATATAGCTCAGAGCAAAGGCTTGAATTGAATCCCCAATTTAAGAGGGATAGAAAAAAGAATTAGGTACTCTGATATGGAGATTTGTTTTCTGAAGGTTGAGGTTGAAAATTTTAAAGTGAATGTATTTCAGTGATTCTGATGCTCCTCTTGTGCCTCCCAGACTGCTGGTAGCAGTGGGAGAAGGGTGCAGGTGCAAAGGTCACGGGAGCAGGATGCCTGAGCATGTGCTGACTAGGGAAAAGGAGCTCCATCCTGAGAGGAACACTGTGTCTTCAAGCTTTTCAAAATGAAAAACCAGGACCACCCGGGACTCAGCAAATGCCTCAGCCAGAGGAATTCGGGTGCCTGACCCATCCCCCTATACCACACGAAGCACCTGGGATGAGGCCACTGTCTTCGCTAGAGAAATCAAGGGCGGGCCCACTCTACCAAAAGCAATACTTTGCCTACACACTACTAATTTACAATGGGTTCAGTTATATAACTGTAGACGTTGCTCTTATTGTCAAAAGTACAAAGTAAATAATTACCAAGTTTTTCAATTTCTAACTTTTGCTTGATGTTATTGCTAATTATACTACTGTATCTATGATGTTATATTTATTATAATCATTTATTCTCCTTTGGGTAACAATATTGGGAAGCTCTGGATAATAACATCACCATCCCCTTCATAGAGAGCTGGGGATAGAGGAAAACAGATACCAACATCCTACTTTGAATAATTGGGGGATAGGAGCTCATGGGATAGATACAAACCAAGACTCTCCTACACTCAGGACAAATCCCTGAAGAACAGACTATTCGTAGAGAAGATTTGATGCTAGTGATATAGCCACCTACTACCAAAACTCACAAGGATCATCACAGTAAAAAAATAAAAGTTACTTTTAGAATTAAAAAGTGTCAAGATGAAGGAGTAAACTGCAAGCTCAGACCTCCAGCCCACACATCACAATTCCACGAAGCATCAACATAGGAGAAGCTGAAAGTCACACACCTGACATTTTAGAAATCATAGAAACTGAGGCAAAGAAACAACTCCAGGAAACTATAGAAGAAGTCAGATGAGCAATAATCTCTCAGGTAAAACAAAATAAAACAAAACAAAACAAAACAAAACAATAATCGAGAAAGAATTGCTGAGCACATTTATAGAATGCATAGAAAATAACAAAGAGCTTAGGAAAGTGATGGAAACCTTGAATTAACAACATAGGAAAGAATTAGAATGCATGATACCTTTTCGAAGTGATATCCATGAAATTAAAAAGTCCTTTGAAAGCTAGAAAAAAAACATTAGAATAAAACTGAAGATAGACTTTCAGATCTTGAAAATGGTGTTGCAGTGAGCAACCATGAAACAAAGATCTCTTAAAAATAATAAGGAACTAGAAAATAATTCAACAGCTGCAAGATGACATAAAGAGAAACAATATAAGATTGTTAGGTGTTAATGGAAAAGTAGAAGTCAACACAGATGATGCAGAAAGACTGTTTACAGAAATAATAGAAGAAGATTTCACAAGCATGGGAAAAGAATCTGATACACAAATAGATGTGTCATGTAGAACTTCAACTAAGATTAACCAAAATAAATCTATATCTACACATATAATAAACAAGATCCCAGAAATTTAGCACAAGAATAACCTATTAAAAGCCAATAGTTACACTGAGTAGTAGAAGGCTCAAGTCAATAGCTTCTAATAATGTCAGATGAGCTGATAATCCACCACTGTTATGGATTATTGGACTATATATACAGCTACTTTCTCTTTGTGCAATGAAAAGAAAGATCTGCTCTAATGATGTCTAGACAAGAAATCATGACTGCATTTGTACTCCGAACAACTATGATGAAGACAACAATACATAATGTATTAATTATTGTATATGGCTATCTAACCTGTTGTGAAATCATCACATTGCTATTGCTTTCACATTAATATTAATAAAAATAAAATAAAATAAAATTCATTAGAGAAAAGAAATAAATCACCTATAAAAGAAAACCCATCAGAATCACTACAAACTTCTCAGCACAAACCATCAAGTCAAGTAGAACATGGAGTGAAATATTTCAAGTTCTGAAAGAAAAGAACTTCCGACAAAGATTAGC
>PVKN010006288.1:0-15593 GCA_004027915.1 Capromys pilorides
ATAGTTTTATGTAACTCAGCTAGATTTTTATTAGTGTCTTTTTTTAAGCTCCATGATTATTTCGTTTATTGCTTGCATTATCTGTTTATTTATATCTCCTGTGAACCTGATAAGCATCTTATTGACTTTCTAAGTTTCTTTTGTTATCTTTTCAAATAATTCAGTTGTATAGTTCCTATTTTCTTCACCCTTGAAGACTCTTATATTAGGTTTAGGGTAGCTGAGAGTGCTGGGAGATGCATTGTTGCCTTGACATCTCATGCTTTTATAGTCTTTGGTATTCATTTGTTTTGTTTTGTGCACAAGTTTGTGGTCACCTGTAGTTGAAATACTTTGTTGCTTGCATAGCGTCTTGGCCTTTTGGCTAAGATCAAATGTAATACTTTGTTGTAAGTGTGGAGATCTCTTTAATTGTCTGCTGTAGAGATGCACTCAAGGGATGGCTAACTACCATCTTTTGCCTCTGTCCCCAGATCAGATCACTGTTAATTTGGGAGGGCAGGAGTAAAATTAGCCCAGCATCCAATTAGCCTGGGGTGGACTGCAGTGTTGTTAACATCACAAAGATAATCTGGATATTTGCATCTAGATAAAATCTATTTATAATAGAAACTGAAACTCTGGGAATATCAAGTATCTAGCAACAGTAATGTCATCTAAGACAAACTGCATATTGACATATATATCATAAGTACCAATGATGTACCACCCTTAACCTTAGAGAATAAATCTATAATTATAGCATAGATATTAAGACTAATAAAATATTGACATGCAGCAAATATCTACTGAATGTGACAACTATACTCCCACTAATGATAGAAAACAATTCAGCAGTAGTAATGTAGAGTTAACTAATCATGAAAGATTAGTTAAGCTTCCTGGTTATATCAGTGGTGGCAAACCTATCACACATGGGCTGCTCCAGCATTAGCTTACACTGTTACAGATACAGTGTTTGACAATGAGAGAGTGCAAGAAGAAAGATCTGAAAATTAAACAATGGCTGATGAGAGAGAAGGAGATAAAAGTGAGACCAATGAGGAGTAGAAAAATATTTATAGAATTAAATAATGGCAGCAGAAAAAGGCAAATGAACATAGAGAATGAAAATTAAATGAAAAAGAAAAAAGAGAGAGAGATAAGAAACCTATGAAGGTGAAAGAAATCCCCTAAACTCCACTAAACTAGTGAAAAAAGAGGAAAAAGAAAAGGTAAGTGTCTAGAAACAGAAAAAAGTTTGTATTTTTGAATGAGTGGTTTTCTTCCAGGATCCACAGATGTGGAGTTCAACGAGGCATGGTTTTTTCTGCCTTGCCTTTGGGCCTGTATCTGTCAGGCATACCTCTGATTCCAGGGGCCCCTTTGTAGGCCCCAGGCAGTGGCAGTGTTCATGCCTGCTCACGCTAGGAGATAGGGAAGGCCATTTGACTCAGATCTCTGCTGATGTGGCTAGCAGAGAAAGGGTTCAGAACTTAATGTGGACACTTTCAGACTCAGCTATTTAGGAACAAGTTGGGGCAAGTTGGGCTGGTGTCTCAGTGCGGGGCAGAAGGCCTGATCATCTGAGAAGATCTCTTCCTAACCTGTTTCCTGTCCATTGCTGTCTCCTGTGACTGTCTCTCCCTTATGGGAAGCAAACACTGGGAGCTCACTTTTTCCTTGTTCAGAGACCCAGATTTATGTATTTATTTATTTTTCATTTTTTAAAGAATGTAAAATAGTTTTAAAAAAGCATTAGCATTTATATAAAATTTCACTAAACAAAGTAATAGGAATTCAACAATGGTTGCTGTATTGGACAATGTTATCTTCAAATTAGTTGTATTGATTACCAGACATAAACATGCAAAATTGGTTAAAAACAAAACAAAACAACAAAAAAGTTGTAAGAAATTAATAATTAAAAAAAAGAATAAAGAGAAAAATTTGAAACATTAACTGCTCCTTCAAAAGACCAGCAGTTGTACATGGTTTCAAGGTAAATCCTGAGGGGATTTTACTGACCTTGTCAGATAGAAAAATTATATGTTTTGTTATGTAGGTCTTGCTTTAACTTGGACTGAGCAGAAAAGTTTAACCACAAGGCATAAAAAGTAAAGATTAGTATGCTGAGCTGTAAAAGGCTCAAGTCAACACTTCCTACATTGTCAGTTCTGCTGATAACCCACTACTATTATGGAATATTGCTCTATGTATACAACTACTTTCTGTTAGTTCATTGAGAAGAAATATTTGTATCAATAGTGTTTAGAAAAGTTATCATGTCTGCATCTTGTACTCTGAACAGCTCCTATGAAGACAACAATATGTATTGTATCAATTATTGCGGCTGTCCTACTAAAGTGTTTTGAAACTGTCTTAATATTATTTATTATTAAAAGTAATGAAAAAACTAATAAAAAAAGACCAGCAGAGATTAGCAGTTCAATTACCCAAATTATCCTGCATATATGCACATAAATACATCTTTTTCCATTCTTTCTTTTGTCCTTTTTCTCATCCCAGCTTTTACTTTCGATTGAAGAAGTTCTTTCCTTTTCACAGTTTGTACTGTACCTTTCAGGCATGAGGCCCAGATTTAAATAATCAACCCTTCCTGAAAGGCTGCCTGATTAAGCACTCTGGCCATGTTAGCAGGAGCCCATGCAAGAATCTGTCTTTAGCTGCAGCCTGCTATCTAGGAATCCCCTTGGAGAAAAACCTCACACCGGCTCTGCAGTTCACCACATCTATGGGATCCGCTGACATTTTCCCCTTGACTTCCCTCCCCTGAGCACTAACCCTCCTTCTAGTGCCTTCTCCATGAACTGCAAACTTTCTGCATTGTGGATTGTCTTTCCAACTTCTCTATGGCTTCTAACTTTCCTGTCAGTTCCTTTCAATTCCAAGGCATGTGTTTCTCTTTCTTTCTTTATTAAATTATTATTTTAACATTTTAAGTGTCTGGATTCTGGATCTGAGAGAGGCTGAATTTTTCTGCAGATGCTCCTTTTCTCTTTAAGACAAAGGATTTCACTTAATCTTCACTGCCAAAAAGTTTTTCATTCAGATAGGTAGATAGATGATAGATAGATAGATAGATAGATAGATAGATAGATAGATGATAGATAGATAGAAAGAAAGATAGATAGATAGATAATTCCCTCCATTTTTTGAAGATAAAGAGCCTATACTTGAGCTTTGGAGTCAGACAGACATATCCCAGAGAGGTAGAGGTCTGGAGCAGTGCTTTGCTCCTGTAGAAATGTGTCTACTGACTTGTGTCCTGAGACCATGCCTATAATCACCACAGGAAGCAAACTTACACAACTGAAATTATGACTTGTAGACCTGCCTTGCACTGCACACTTGGGTCAAGCTGCTACTACTTAAGCCCTCTCCTTCCTCATTTGGAAGACATTTAATGCAAGCAAAACACTCCCGCTGTCTCTGTCTATGTTCTCGCTCATAGTAGAGAACATTTTCTGAGTCCTGTCTGAGGATAGGGCCCAGGATCAGTGTTTGTAGAACTGCAAGGTGACCTACTTTGCACTGAGGCTTGAATGACCCTGTGTTTAGGTTTCACAACTACTCTGTGAGCAAAGGTTTCATGTGGGTTTCCTGATAGTCATCAAAGAGGACGCATACTGGAAGCTTGGGAAGAATTGGTTTGATCAAAAAAGAAAGGTGTAGGCTATTTGAATTTTGTGGGAATTTGTGGTGCAGAAAGAGAAAGTGACTTGTTTGGAGTTGTTCATCCACTCATAAGCAGAGCTAGAGAGAGAACTCCATGTGGCACAAAGAATTTGAGGTGGCCGTATGACCTTCACCTCTTGCTGCTGCTCTGGAGTTAGGTTATTTTACATGTGGCAAAGAATCTCTCCTTGGCCAAATCCCCAGGAAGCTCCTTGGAGCACCACAAGGCCTCATCTCTGGGCGTATCTGCTGAGAGCCCAGTGTAAGCAAGAATCTGGGTAAATTAGTTTAGCCAGAACTTCCTACTCTTGCTATTGGACCACAATTTCTTTTTTCTAACATCTCCAAGATGATGTCTTACCATCCTCTCCAGGCTTAGGAAAGAATTCTGTTATACAGGTTTAGCTATAATTTCTAAGTTTTCCTCTTAGTAATTTTTTACCCATTGCTACCTGGTATAGATTTCCAGTTTTCCTTGTATTCAGATTTGAGCAAAATCTCTCACTCCTACTGCAAAAACTCCATCATAGTCTATATTCCTATCCTGATAGATTCTTCTTGAATAAAATCTTTCTCCCTATCTTTAATAAGTGTTATGAATAGTTTCTTATTAAACCCATAACCCAGAGAGATTATCTAGGTAGGTTTAACATAATTCCAAGGGCCTTTTAAGAAAAGGTGGTGGCAAATGTGAGAAGTATTTGAAGCACAAGAAGGACTTGAAATGCTAGCATTTCTCCATGGCAGCATGGGTAGGCCTGTGGAAGGACTCATAAGTAGCTTTGAGTTGAGAGGGACCTCACCCTTCCTCAAAGGCAGCAAAAGGACAAAACAGTAGAGTCTGATAGCTGCAAAGAGCTGAGTTTGTCCCGCAGTCTGAGAGAGCTAGGAACAATTGAGCTGCACTGTCTCAAGGAAGACCCTGGTCTGGCTGACCCCAACCAAAAAGCTAAGTGAAACTTCTTAGAGTTTTGACCACCAGAACTATGAGGTAATAGACAATAAATGAGTATGGTTTTAAAAGTTTAGGTTTGTGACAATTTGTTATACATCAATAGAAATGTGTCTATCCATTAGCAAAATATATTTGAAACGAAAATAAAACTGAAATCAAAGTTCCATCTCACCACAGTGAGAACAGATATTATTAAGAACACAAAACGTAATAAACCTGGCAAGGATGCTGGGTTTGCTGGGTGGGAGAATGAGGAAAGGAAGGAAAGTACATGGTTGGGCTGGCAAGATCACTCGGTGGTCCAAAGTGCCTGCGTAGACAAGCTTAGGAAGGCTCAGGGGACCATGGGTTGATCTCCAGCACCACATGCCATGCCAGCTCTGCATGGGTGGACCAAGCTACTCCCTTCAAAAAAACTACACCATTGATGGGAATGTAATCTGGTACAGCCATTATGGAAATCAAGATGGAGTTTCCTCCATTCCTACAAATGGAGCTACCATTTGATCCAGTTATTCCTTTCTATGCCATGCCATTCCATGCCATACCATGCCATGCCATGTCATTTCATGCTGCATATACCTGAAGCAATCAAGGTCAGCATACTATAAGTATACCTTCATATCCATTTTCTACAAAAGAGTCAAGATGTAGGATCACTTTAGATTCCCATCAACAGATGAATGGAAAAGATAATGTGTTATGAATTCATACTGGAGTATTATTTACTCATTTGGAAGAATTAAATCCCATCATTTGCAGGAGAATAAATGGATCTGGAGAGAGTTATGTTGTGCAAAATAATCCAGACTCATAAAGAAATACTTTGTATGTCCTCCCTAGTTTGTTGGATCTAAAACAGATGACAAGAAAATAAGAGGGAATCTTACTGGATAAGAGGAAGGGAGGAAGGAGGTAAGGATGGGTAATGGGAGGATGGATATGAATAAGATACACACATTGAAAATCCTCCAAAGGTGTGAAATGTGGAGGGAGGATGAAGGAAATGACCAAAATATATTATGCACATGTATGAATCTGCCAAAATCAAACCTATTAATCTTTTTTTTTTTTTTTTTTTAATTTTTTAGACAGGGTCTCAGTACACAGTCCAGTCCAGGCTGGCCTTGAGCTCACTTTGTAGCTCAGGCTGGCTTCAAAATCACAAGGATCTTCCTGTCTCAGCTTCCCAAGGGCTGCGATTACAGGTGTGTGCCACCATGCCCTGCTCCCATTAATCTGTATAACCAATGATAAAAGAATTTAAAAAAAGGTAGAATATTTTCATTCACAGTATGTGTTTTTCTTTTTCTGTTTAAAATTAATTAAATTTGTTGGCACATTTTAGGTATGCATAATGATCACACCATTATAGAGAAGTTTTACCTGTATGGTATAACCTAATTGCTTTCCCCTATTCCCCATATCCTCCCTTCAACCCCTCTTTCCCTCATTTACTGAAGCTTTGCTTTAATTTTCCTTCTTTTCTCATCATTTTTCTTTTCCCTTTCTTCCTCCCACTTCCTCCCTCTCAAGTTCCCCTTCCTGTTTGAACATTTTGTATTGTAGCTGACCACAGAATCTTCTGTTTCCATTGTGAGGGGTGGACTGGCTTAGAGGGGAAAGAAATTTGAGATGCACAGTATTGTCTCTTCTAACTGTCACTTTACTCCCATTTTTGGGTGGAGACTAGGATCAGGGTATTGCACAAGATGCTTTGTAACAGGATGACTCATCACTCTTACTCTGGGTGAGAGTCTGTGCCGGGTGGAGGACCTCGCCCCTTGACAGGCAAATAACTTGAGGCCCAGTAAAGCCAGTGAGTGGCCCAGAGCCATGCTGCCAGGAAGTGGCACTGGAGAGCTTCTACCCCTGGCTTTGCTGATGGTGTCCAGTAGCTTAGTCTTCATAGATAGATGTCCCAGACAACTGACATTGGTTGGTCAGTTCTGGAGTTGGAAGTCTGAGATCCCTGTGTTGGTAGGGTTGGCTCCTTCTGGGGCGATGAAGGAAAAGGTGTTTTAGGACTCTCTCCCCACTTGTGGTAGTTTGCTGGCAGCCATCGCTGCTCCTTGGCCTGCAGAGGCGCCAACCTGAGTTCTGCTCTGATGTGCATGGGGCATGCTCTCTGTGCATCTGTCTGCCTGGGAGGAACTTATCTCCTATTTGTATAGGGACACAGTAATAGCTGGTTAGTGCTACTATAAGAACCTCATTCTAACCTGATTACTTTCTAAGAAGAGTCCCTTTCCCAACAAGCTCATGTTCACAGAACCAGGGAGTAAGGACTTAAGCATGCTTTAGGGAGGTGGATTGAACTTATCTTGTATGTCAGAGCTCTAATTTTTATCTTAATGGCAAGAGAAGTACCTGTGTTTGCAGATGTGTGTAGCCTTGCCCCCTTAATCCTAGACTTTGAGATTGATAGCAGGACCCCAGAAACAGGCAGAGGGATTAAAACACAAAACCTGTTTTCTCTTTCTGCCTTTTCTATCTTACTCGTTCTTATCATGCCAGCCTGTACACGAAGGCTGTCTCAGCTTCCTCGGATCCTAGAAGAAGGAAGTTGTCAAATCCTTCTGATCTGCTGCTGCCTCTTGCCCCTGCCTCATGACCCGCTCTTGCCATGCTCAGCAGAGCCGCACAGATCTCCAGTTCCAGATCTCCAGCTCCCGCTGGCCTAGACTGCAGCAGGGTGTGGGCCTCAAGGCTTGACTGCATCTTCTTTGGAAGAAAGCAGCACCTCTGCCAGGCCTGAAGTCAGGTGACCCCTGCTGCCACCTGCCTTCTCTCTCACTTTTCTAGAGATGATCTGCTTAGTGGAAATAAACCCTACCATTCATTGCCTGTGTGCTACCAGCAGGGCCCTATTCTAAGGACTTTATATGTATGATCTGGCTTTATTTTCAACACTGCAGTTCACATTTGCAGTGTTTGGTGCTTTGCAAAGCATTCTCTCATCTAACCTTTGCAAAGTCCCTAGGAGAGATTAGAGTAGCTTATTTCCACTTTGTGGATGGGCAGATGTCCTGCTGGTGTCACCCACATGTGAGGTAGGTGCTGCCCGCTAAGACCTTCTGTATGAGAAACCCCCCAAAACCCCTCCAGAGGAAGACTTTTTCCCCACCAAGAAGGTGGATCCTTGAAACTTTTCTCCGTCTACTGCATATTGGACACAGTTCAGAGGTACCATGCTGCACCCTGAAATTCACAGCCACACCTGATCCTTGTTCTTCAGTTTTAGAGAAAAGCAACAGCTTATTTTGGTTCATTCTTATAAGGTTCTACAGTCCCCCGGTTCAGTTAGTGCCACATTCTAGTCCCAAGGGAACTCAAGAGAACCCTAGCGCTGATGCAGTCCCGGGCTGGAGTTTCTTCTCTAATTCTTTGCCGTCTCCTCTTCTTTGAGAAGTCCAGGGAAGGGGGACACAGAACCATGGTGGGCGGCATTCATATATTAGTAAATGATTGCTGCACGACCGATGCCTCTGACTCAGCACCTGAGGGTAACACACATCTATAGTCTTAATTCTGAGGGGCCGAAATCCAGATAAAATTTAACTGGGTGGTTCTGGCTTTCAAGTCTCTCTTGTGGTTGCTGTCAAGCTGTCCACTGGTGCTGGAGTTCCATGGGGCTGCAAGATCTATTTCCTGGTCCCCCCTTTGAATGTGTGTTGCCGAATGGAGCACAGGGCTCCCTGTTAGGGTGGAGTGGTCAGCAGGCCTTCATTTCGTACTGCTGTTGACTAGATTCATCAGTATGCAGGATACTCACTGGCTTATTGACTATCATCCCAGCATAGCAGCTGGTTCCCCCCAGAGCAAGTGAGGTTGCTGATTGTTTGGGTTTAAATCATGAGGAATGAGGGCAGAGCGAAGAGTTTGGAGTTGGGAGCCTGGACTGAGGGTAGATGGGAAAAGAAGGCACCAGATGCGACATGACATCAGCTGAGTGAGCCACAGCATCTGGTGAGGCGGCAGCAGCACTAGCATCAGCAGCTGCCACCACCCCATGCTGAAGGGTGGAGCGACCTCCAAGGACACCTGTGTGTAGGGCACCCTTGACACATCTGACTGCACCTTGGACAGATGGCCTTTTACACTCGGAGTCAAGAACAAGTAGGGAGAAAACATATGCAACACATTTGCTCCATGCCTGACCTGGCGTCCTTGATCTTCAAGCTGCAGAAACAGCCACCAGTGTGACAAGACCGGGAGAGAAGTGCGGCCTTGGAATGTGCCATCCTAGGCGCAGTCCTGCGTGCTCTAAGTCAGCCTTAGAGTGCCACAGAGGGTCAGCCACTTCCTCGTAGAACCCGGCCCTCCTGTCTTCCCCATTTGCTGGAACTGAACTCCTTCTCCTGGGTTTGGCCTACTCAGGCTAGTGTAAATTCCAGCTCCAGTCCGTGTTAGCTTCCATTTCAACAGGATTTCACCTCACTCTTTGACACCGTGTGGCTGCCTTGAGCTCTTCTAAGGGAAACTCCTCATTTTCCTCAAGACAAAGGAGTTCAGAGCATAGAAATCTTTAGAAATCACTAGAGGTAGACAATAAGACTATCTTTTTATGCTTTGGAATCTTTTTCCAGCAAAGGGTAGAAATCAAAACTAAATAACTCATTATATTATCCTTCCATTGATTCCTTACACTATGATTTTTCCACCCTTATTCACAAAGAAATCGAAGCTGAGAGGAATTGAACAACCAGACCTCAGCAAGAGGCAAAGTCAGAATTTGAACTTAGTTGTTTGAATTCTGTGAAATAGTTCTCGCTGGATTGCGTTAGGGACTATGAAACTGGCTTAGCAAGTATGATGGTTTGTATCTAGTTGTCCCCTCAAAGACTCATGGAAGTCATGCGGCAGATGCAGCTGAAGGAGCAGTGAGTGGCTCGAGGGGCGGGGCCGAAGACCAGGGCAGGGCTTGAGGGGCAGGGCCAGAGAGGTGTGAACCGTTAAACTGGCAGCATGTGCTTTGTCTCTACCCACAGCCTGTGATTTTTCTCAGAGGTGTGGAGCGCATAATCCTAGACATCCAGGCATCCCAGCTTCTCTTCCAGACCCTGCAGCATGGGCTGGCAGTGTCTCGAGGTCTTGCTATGTAATTCAGGCTGCTTTAAACTATGAAACCTCTGATAACTGTGAGCTGAATAAACTTTTCCTTCCCTAAGCTTCAGTGTCGGGTGTTTGCCCCAGTAACGAGAGAAGAGTAACTAATACAGCAAGGGTAAGTTGCTCTCCCAAGGACTAGAGCTCAGACGTGGCAGGAATCCAGAGGAGGCTGGAAGGCCCTTGGGAGACTTTCTTCGGGCTCCAGGGCCAAGAGTGAGTGCCAGGCTCCGTGTGGTCCAGATAGATTGACTTTTTCATCAGCTTCCTGCCTCCTTCAGTAGCTGTGGTGAGTCACAGGCAGGACAGCATGTCCCTCCTGCTTTCCACACATACATCTTGGCCTGCCACCTGCCTCCTGCCCTTGGACCTGCAGGACCAACTCTCAGATTATTCATCCATGTGTAAAACAGTTACTGTAAGAGGCCTAGGACGACTTCTAGTCACATACCTCCAGACTTTTATTCTGACGTTGCCTTTTTAGGCATCAGGAATTGAACTCAGGACCTTGGCAGGCAGGTGCTGTGCCACTGAGCTATATCCCTGGCCTTCATATTGCCTTTTCTGAATCTAACTCCTACCCTTCCCAAATTCTTCCACTGGAATCCTACTGTCCTTAAAACCCGATGTCAATCGTCAGGCCCCTCTCTTGTACTCTTCGCCTTTCCCTTGAATGTTGAATATTCTCACCGCCATGTGGGACAATTCTATACCTGGCAGGAGAGGTGGCATCCTTGGCTCACCTGAACACTAAATGCTATCTCTATTTTCTGGTGAAATGAAGACAAGCCTCAACGTACTAGAACGTTTGATCCTGCCCCCTGGCCCAGGCCCCGCCCCCTGGCCCAAGCCCCACCCCCGTGGTCCACTGAGACAGGATTGAGACAGGGCATGGTGGCACGTGCCTGTAATCCCAGTGCTTGGGTTGCTGAAAACGGAATCACTATGAGTCTGATCTGTAGAGTGAGACCCTGTAGACCCCATAGACCCTGTCCTAAATACATTAAAAGAAGGAGGAGGAAGAGGAAGAGGAGGAAGAGGAGGAGGAGGAGGAGATGACAATTGGTGCTGCACTTGGAACTCTGCTTCCTGGTGATCCTCTCAGGTAATGGCTGTTTTCTAATCCAGAGGCCCTTGCAATGCTTTGGGTGTCCTGCTGACTCCTTAATGCTGCTTTCTGCCCATTTTGCTGCTCCCTTCCCTCACTGTTCCAATTTACATTTGAACTGTGAATCATCAGACCTTTTCTCTCTTATCAAAATCATGTACCCATTTCCATATTCTCTCTAGGGCCCTGAAGAGTAGGACCTGGCTCCGTGCCAACCTCAGCATTTCCTCCACTCTGTCTCAGACAGTTAATGTCTGTCTAGGTATACTTCTAGCTCTCTTCCTCTCCTCACCTTCCTCTCTCGTCTACCTTACTTCCAGCCCTTGCTAACATGGTCTGACTCGAGATTATCTGGAGCGAGGAGCCACTCCATAAAGTCAATTTCACACGTTCCCCTTTGGTCATCCATCACCTTTGTTTATGCATCATCCTCTGTGGTGTCTTAAGATCAACAGTTCCTTGACCTACAGTCAAAGGGCCTGTGTTCTATTGACCCTTCTCCATCTCTTTACTGCTCCACATCCCACAGGGACCACCTCATTGCGCCTAGACACACTGAGCCACAGGCTCCCTGGTGGATGGGACAAGTTTTCATCTGGGGCTGTTCTGTGGCTTCATAAGCTCTTTTGCCAGGCATCAGCACTTGGTCTTTGTTCTTCCCCCAAATACCAACAGGGTTTTACTCTTGCCTTTGATTCTCACTCAGAGTCAGACCCACTCTGATGTAATCAGATTAAATTGTAATTCATCCCAATATTGTTATCACCTCTTATTCTTTCTCTCCCTCCTCCATTGTACTTATTGCTAAGCTACTATATATTCTCTTTTTAATTTGTTCTAGAATGGAATGGAAGCTTTATGATGGCAGGGCATTTTGTTTGTTGTAACCAGTGTCTAGAGCAGTGTTTGGCACATACATGGTTGTCAATCGGTGTCTGTGGAGTGAGAGCAGAATACCTGCACTGCATTCTAAACCTGGCTCAGCTGGCCTGGGGTGCTCCTTCCTCCTTCCAATGACCCCCTTGTTATTTCAGGATGAACTGCAGATGTAAGTGAGATGCAGGAACTATGGCGTTCAGGGCTCTTCTGGGAGCGCCAGTTGGAAAGCAATGAGAAACTACAAATATCTCAAACAACGTATTGGTGATGGCAAAAGAGTAGCAATTCAAATTTGGGAAAACAGTGAAAGTGCAGGTAGATTGTTGGTAACAAAAAGGCACAGAACCACTCCCTTTCAGCTCTTTTCTAAGCTCTTTCTTTCTTTCTTTCTTTCTTTCTTTCTTTCTTTCTTTCTGTCTTTCTTTTAAAGTTTATTTTATTTTCTTAAACCTCATTTATTTGTTTGTGTTGTGGCCAGCTCAGTCTTCCCTGGGGGTTGGGGGGTGGCTCAGCATGTGGTGCCTGGGATTGAGCCACGGTGCCTGCGGTTGCCTAAACTTCCTGACACACGTGCTTTAGACCGCTGAGTCATCTCACCAGCCCTCTAATCTCTTTCTTTCACACCTCCTTATTTCAATTTCTTTCTTGCTTTCTTCTCTGTATCATTCAATTTTCCCACATTGTCACTTTTCCTTTTCTGTCTCTGGTTTCCTTGCCTCTCATTTCTTTGACCCCTTTTCTCCTGTCTGCAGTTTCTTCAAAGAACAAAGCAAATTATTTTTTGGAAAGAATTTTAATTTCCAAGGTACAAGAGAATGAAATTGTCCCCTTTCATAGGACTCCCTTGAGCACCCCACAGTTTAATGAAATAAATGGCCCCGAGGATGCTGTGGTGTGTGCGGTCGGGGCTGGTTCCGTCCATGTCTGGGTTTTCTATCTTCCTCACAGCTTGGACTCTGCAACCCCACGATGATCAGCAGAGCAGGGCAAACATGTCACTGCCCCCAATGCTATTTCCCTGCTATATGTGAAATAGCAATAAGTGACAGATGTGCTAGAGACAGCAAAAATGACAGCAAAAAACCTTTCTCGGCAGTGACTCTAGCAGGTGGTAGAGAAACACAATCCTCTTCTTGAACACCGAGTTTGATTCCTGTGGCTAAGCTGGCCTGGTGGAGCCTGATAGAGAAATTGTTCTTTCCCCTCCCAATGACTCAGCCTCTGATGGCTGAGGATGGTGCAAGCTGTCAGACAGTTCTGATGTCGGGATGCCCAGCCCCGCGAAGGGAAGCAGTGCTGTGCAAGAAGCACACTGCATCTGTCATCCTTGGGGCGCTTTGTGAGTAACAGTGCAGAGAGGACACTGTTAGGTTTCACATACACCTGGGCTCAGCCCTGCTGCAGTATTTCCTGCCTCTGAAAAGTTGAGAAGATTGCATGCTTCATGCTTTCTTCTGCCAAATGGAAATAATATCAATCTCCGCATTGCTAGGCTGTCATAACACTTGACAGCAATGTTGGGGACAAGTGTGACTTTGGACACTGTATGCCAGACCTGTTGCTAAGCCCATTCACCTGCAGAAATGTGTTTGGCAAGCAGTGTACACTCAACGCCTCTTACGTGGAACCTTTACACCTGCTGTGTTGAATGGGCCATGGGCACTTAAGACCCATGAAGGTTTCTCTTGTGAGACAAGCGCGTTTCAATTTCCCTGGAGCCCTCAGGGAGAAAAAAGTATTCATCAAGATGGGTTCATTTATGGAGATAAAAAGAAACAACTCCCAAGTTTCAGTTCCTTAACCTCACAAAGCTTTATTTTGCTCGTACACACTACATATCTCATGACATCTGTTTCCACCATTACCAGAAACCCCAAAGAACAAAAATCAGAAGAGGAGAACTGCAATAGAGCAGCACTAATGAAATGCTTCAACTCAGAAGCAAGGTAGTACATCCTTCGCTTAGGAGTGGATTCTGTGCTGCAAGACTGTTTACAAATCAGGTTCATTTGTAATATGAAGAGGTGAGTCTTATAGAGTACACATGTGAAAGTTCAGAACTTGGATGTTCATAGGTCAGGGACCCTATGGCACATGTGTTTTTGGTTAGCACGTGCTTGACCAAAGCAAGCCATGTAGCTACATAGCACTTGAAAGTGGTGGCTGAATGTCGTCTACCATGCCCATATTCCAGAAGGACTGTGGTATCTATGAATGCCCTAATGACTGTGGACCTTGATGGCAACTTCAGAAGCACACGACGCCATGGGTGGTGGAAATCACTGGCATTCTGTTCATCCTGCTCTCCAAAGAGTAAGTGGGTATCCGTTGCCAGAATGGGATTGGTACATGTCAAGTATGTATTCTGCATTCATATATCAGATAATTGTCCCCAAAAGGTCAATTACCTCCATAAGCTAATGTGGGAATCATGGGGTCAGGAAGGTTCACCTACTAAAAGCTGGTAAGTATGGAGAACAGCATAAAAACATTCCATACAGATTGACTGGATTTGTGGAAGAATCTTCAAAAAGCACAGGAGACAATAGAGACTAATTCCCAGACCTCCTTCCTTACTTTTAAAGTGTAAGCACATGCCAGGGTGGCAAATCTTGCAAGCCAAATGTGACAGATTCATGTTGTTTTCTAGAGATTGGTGGTGGGAAATGGGCAAGAGTAATGTGGCTGATGAACAACAGCTGTTAGGGACATAGGAAGAGGTGCCACCATGGGAAATAAGGACGCCGCTAGGTGTTTTCTTCCATTTCCTGGGCTCTGATTATATCACCTGTGAAGCAAGATAAATACATATGCTTACCTGGGTGATGGAGGGAGGGCCCTGCCTGGCCAGGGGACTTCTCAGTGTCCTCAGAGGGCAGCAGAGCTTCTGTTCCTAGTTACACACAGTCCAACTGGTTTTATGCACAGCATACATTTGTGAAAATGCTTCTGTATGTGCAGGATGGACTTGAATAAGAAAACTCAAGAGATTGAATAATTGAAAACTTCTCCCTAAGAGGGTTGAAGAGGAAGACTTGGACAGGGAGGAGAAATCCTTTTGGCACTCAGGGTGCCGATCATCATGACCTACGGACCACCTTTGGGCTGGGAAGCCTCTTATCTCTAAGGTTGAGGGCTGTCATTCTTAGCTTGGTGTCATATGGTAGGGAGCAGTGATTCTCAGACAGACAGATGCCATCTTTTTGGTGGCCATTTGAGAAATAAAAATGATATTTTTTTTCCTAAAATACAGAAGTATGTTCATCAAGATCTCATCAGGAAATGGATGATGCATTTATTTAGTGGAAGAGATTTTAACAAATATTCTGTTTATAGAATTGTAGTTGGAACAAAGGAAACCCAAAAGGCGTAGTAAGATATTCAGGGGTTGTGAGAGAACCTTGCCACTCCTAGGTCCAAAGCGCCCAAGAGAGGAAAAGTTGTCAGTGAGTCTGTTGATGCAGGAGCCCAAGCAGCAGCTCAACCGAGCCATGGCTGTGGGAGCCCAAGCACTACATCTGCCGATGCCAGGAGACGGTGGGGAGTAAATGTCCAGACTTTTCACTCTTTTAGGTGTCCTGCCTGTCCTACCAGAGTGCTAAGAGCCTGGCTGGTACTGACAGGAGGGACAGACTCCTTGGACCAGGCAGCCAGGCAGGGAAGCTAAAATAGATGGAGAAGGCCCGGCCCACAAGGACAGACAGGGAAAACAGAACATGAAATTCACACGGGTCTTGGGAAGTCTTGTCAGAGCACAGGGACAGAGGAAGCACTGGTATATGAGGGACACATTCATCTTGACTTAAGGGCTCAAGGTGTAAGCCTAGGAGAAAGCAATTTCCAAATTCCTCCAGCTCAACAAAC
>PVKN010006288.1:15693-28932 GCA_004027915.1 Capromys pilorides
TCTCTTAAATTTAAGGGATTTTTTTTTTTTTTTTTTTTTTGGTGGCTCTCACATTTTCTCCCTTAAGCCTGAAGTACAACAAGAGCAGCATTTGTAGCTGGCTTGGGTCAGAAGTCTATGGAGGTGTGTATGTGTGACCACAGCTGGCACAGATGAAGGAGCCCAGATGTCTCCAGGATGAAGATGGGATCTTCTTGAGTGGAGCGCCCCAGCTCGGAGCCTTATGTTATTGTTGTTGCTCATACTTTGAAGGATTTTGCCCTCTTTCCTCTTTGGTAAAGCAGACCATTTGGGCTCACCAATCAGGGCAACCACGTTGACGTTCAATCCGTACATGTTGGCCTGAAAAGCCATCCCGGTTTCAGCCAGCACAGGTGGACAGTTATTTTCTCCTCTTTTCTTTGTTCTACTTCTCCTTGAAAAGACAAACATTCCTCAGAAGCTGACACCTCCACAAGGGCAGAAGAAAGGCCTGTGCGATGCGTTCTAGCCACATGGGCCTGTTTAAATTTAAGATGAGATGTATTAAAATTAAGGTCAATACAAACTCGTTCTTGAGTCATACAGTCTGCATTTCAAGCACTCAGTGGCTACACGTGGTTGGCGATGTACTGGGTACAATGTCCCCACCACTCCAGAAGGTTGTTGCAAACATAGGATTCAAAAGTTGTCCTCATCCCTCTGAGTCCTCTGCTCAATAGCAAGGGACTCTGAGATTGCATGATGTTCTTTCTTTCTTTCTTTCTTTCTTTCTTTCTTTCTTTCTTTCTTTCTTTCTTTCAATTTGACATAAGGTCTCAATACATAGCTCATACTTGTAGTGATTCTCCTGTTTTCAGCCTCCCCAATGCTGGGATTACAGGTGTGTGCCACCACAGCTGGTCTTGGTGGCTGGTTGCGTGTCCCTGGGGGTGGGGCCAACACAGCATGTGGCACTGATGTGGTGCTGAGGATCAAATCCTGGTCCCTGCACTTGCCAGGGAGGTTCTTAGTCTGCTGAGCTATCTCATCAGCTCTTGCACAATTTTCTTTTTCAGCAAAAAAATAAAAACAAAAACAACAACAACAACAACAAAACCATATAGTGATAATAAAGACGATGACATGGACATTTATTTAGGACCTAAGAGGGTCACATGGTGTGCTATGGGTTTTTAATGTACATCATACCATGTAATTAACACAATCATGACAAAGCACTACTTTTGTTTCCATTTTAAGAAGTTCACTGAAATTATAACCACAGGCTGTACCAGATGAAACTGCCAATATTCAGCTGTCTTCAATGAAAATGGCAATTCCATATGATTCACCCTCAGAGGAAGGGGCAGAACCAAGTTTAAAATCTATACCCAGCTCAGCTGCTGAACCTTTGTACATGACCAACTTCCTTGAAACTTAGTTCATAGGGAAATGCAAGGATTAAGTGGAACAATCTTGGTTCTGAGCCTGGTGCACAGAGATGCTCTTGAAATACATTTTATCTGAGCTCTATTCTGTCAGTCCTAATCCCTAGGGAGGCTATACACAGCTGTCTGAGCAGACATAGCCAGAGAGAGCGGGAGGAAGCCCGTGATCATTTACTAGATCCTAAGCAGAAACCTGGAAAATCCATTTTTGTCCTGAAGACCTCTCTCAACCTTCCCCCACCTGTCCTTACTCTTTTCTCTTAGGAACTCTGCTCTGCAGGGCTGGTCTGGGGCATTGTTCTCTGCTTTCTTAATCACGGGGGAGGTGATGAACTGTGGCCCTTCTATTTGCTATGCTCCTTAGCAACCCTGGAAGATGAACTTCATCAACAAAGCCCTCACTAGGAGGCTGAAGGAGGAACACGGGGAGGAGGGGCACAGAGGTGGGGATCCGTGGAAGGGCAGCTGCCGAACTGAGTGTATCAGGTGGTGACACAAGCTGCACGTGGCAGCTGCGTTTGAATAATTGTATCAGCCAAGGACATAATCCTTGCCAACTCTACATTCCTATTCCCTCTGAACAGAGGGAAGAGAAGTCTTTCTTGGCTGGGAACTGCTGTTAGGGTAGAGTTTTTAAGACTTGGGGCTGATTTTCATCCATTCAGGGAGGAAACTTGGTTTCTCCAAGGCAACAGTATGATTCTGGCAGGGTTAGTCAAGGAAAATATAGGTTACCCAGTCCATCAGGTAAGCAACAATATTTAGCAAAAGTAATGCCACTCAATATCTGGGTCATGTTTCTATTAAAATTATTTATTTATGTGGAATTAAAATTACCCACACTGGTTTGAATGGTCTCCAAAATCTAGGTGTTGCCTATGTGGTGGTACTGAGAAGTGGGGCATTTAAGAGGTGATTAGGCCACAGAACTCCACCTTATGAATGTAATCAAGGCCTTTACAAAAGAGGTTTTGCATGGGGCTTCATGAGTCTGTCCTCCACCATGTTGAGTACAATGTTCTCCTCTGGATGATGCAAGGTCCCACCTTGGAAGTAGAGGGAGCCCTCACTCAACAACCAAAACTGCCCCCAGCACTTGGTCTTGGTCGTCTCGGCTTCTATAACTGTAAAAAATAGACTTCTGTTCTGAGTTGTATGGTCTGCTGTATGCTGATGTAGCATCACAAGGCAGGCTAAAAAGCCTCAGCATCCTGTCCTTTCTTCAGCAACCTTAAAGCAGTATCGCTTATGCCCTTTCTGATACCAGGTCAGTTATGATGATGCCAAGAACCCTTGAGGGAAAGGGAGGGAGAGAGAGTGAAAGAGCAAGACAAAGAAAGGGCCAACAGTCATTTTGTCAAAATGACTGGAAGCAGAAAGGTTAGGAAACATAGCAGGAGCAAAACCATACACTTATGTACACAGGATGAATTAGATACTGGTATTAAGAACCTGAAAAAGGTTTCTTACATTGATGACAGCAACATGCAATACTAAAACTATGCTTGGAATGTATGTCATTCTGGACTTTTAGATGTGTACTGCTTCTAATGTAAACTCAGTTACTGCTATACTCTCTCAAGTAAATGGTTGGTTAAAAAAATAAAAAAGGGTATTAATTGAGAATAAGTGACTAGGCAAAACACCATAGGCTTGACAGGCTACAATTTTGTACATCCTTGGATTTCTAAATGTCTGTGTAAAAATGTGTAACTGCTTTTATCACATTCTATAGAGATTTGTTAGAATATCAATGATTGAAGGAAAATACCAATGTCAAGCTAAGTCAAAGATTTTGATATTCAGAAAGACAGTGATATTAAGCTCAATTACCTATGTTATAGAGTAATAGTATCACGAAACTTCTCTGCTGGAGGGTTGAGAATGTAAGTTAACAGACCAAAAATTGGAGAAAAAGAAGGGCTACGGGGATAGCCATCATTTTGGCTCTAGCCCTTCAAGGTCAGTGAGGACTCAGGACATAAGAGAATCTGTGCTGTAACATACTATAACTCAGTGGTTTCCCAAATTTTCTGCTCAAGGAGATTATGGGACCTCAGAGGAAAGGGATAAATGAAGTATAGTGTGTCTAGGGAGAGTTACCTAGGGAGAAAACATTCTATCAGGCTTCACAGAGACCAAACTGGTCAAGCAATGGCTGTGACTCATCCTGATGGCTGACACTGGCAACAGTTCTACCAAGCACTGTACATGGTTCCAAAGTTAATCCTGAAGAGATTTGACCTTGGAAAATACAAAAGATGAAAGTTTTGTTAAACAGATTGTGCTTTAACTTGCCCTCGATCACCCAGCAGAAAAGCTTAACTACAAGGCATAAAACACAGAGCTAGATTAGTATGAGGAGCTGTAAGAGGCTTAAATCAACAGCTTTCAACACTGCCAGTTTCACTGGTAACCCACTGCAATTATGGAACATTGGACTATGAATACAACTACTTCTTCTTAGTTCAAAGAGAGGAAATTTTTTTTCTTTTTTTTCTTTCTTTCCTTACCAATATCGATTAGAAAATTTAACACATCTGCATCCTGTGCTCTGTATAACTACTATGAGGACAATATGCAATATGTCAATTATTGTGAATGTATTACTAATGTGTTTTGAAACTATCATCTTGTTATCTCTTATTAAAAGTAATAAAAATAAATAAATAAATAAATAAATAAATAAATAAATAAATAAATAAAATGATCCACATCCCAGGGGCACTGGTTTTTCAACTCAAGGACAGCATGGGGCTTAGAGCTGGGCTTTGAGCAATTGCTCAAAAGTCAGGTTCTTACTCTTCCCTTCTGAGAAAAAAACATAGGAAAAGGGAGCTTGGAAAGCAAGGAGTGGGGCTCTTTGCAAGGAGCAAGATGTTAACATACTTGGGCATCCTTCATAGGTCAAGCTGCAGTTGCTATATTAAATCTAGACCAAAGTTCTCAACTTTGGCATTATTGAGATTTTGAATCAGGTAGTTTTGTGTCAGGGATGAGGCTATCCCATGCATTGGAAGATGTTGGGCAGGTTCCCAGGCCTCTGTCTCCTATAGGCCTGAAGCACCCCCATCTTCTTCCACAGTAGTAACAATCTAACCCTCCTGAGGCATTGCTAACAGTCCCGAATGGAAGCAAAATTGCCTTTGGTTGAAAACTACCAGTCTAGAAAATCTGTTAGTACTCATTTGAACAATTTGAACAATGATCATTTATTGAGAATTTACAAATAATTCCCCCAATCTACAGACTCACACACTAATTATGTTTTATTACCTACATTTTACTATGAAGAAGCACAGGCTCAGGTTACAGTGACTTGCCTCAAACCAGATAGCCCATAGATCCGGGACTCTGACTGTGAGGATGCTCTACTTCCAGAGCTCCACAGTTGTTGCTATAACACTCCATCTCTTTAAAAATAAAGAGGAGTGTGGGGAGTGGCTGAGCTGGAGATGGACCACACATTCGAGGCTAGAGCAAGCCAAATCCCGCAAACATGGAGCTCCAAAGAAGAGCCATGGAAACAAGTGGTTGGGACTGGAGCAAGGCCAGTCCAGCAGGTGTCTGGTGTCCACCCCTGTTGCCCTTGCCTGCTAACTGCAGCACAGACAGCTCTGAGAGTGGTTCCCTTTCAGTGTTCAACAAAACACGGAGAACTTGCATTTCTGCTTCTGCAGTATGCTTCCACGCTTTTGCTGTGTATAAATAAAGACGCAGGCTGCACTAGGCTGTCACAGTCTGTCCATCAGGGAGGGCAGATCCCGCCTGGTCCCAGCTCTTCTTTTAGTCTGTGTCTAGGCTTTCCTTAATCTCCCATCACCGCTTCTCAGGACCCCATTGGTTGCTTAGGCCACAGCAATAAGAAAAATCTCAAGTCAATTCAAGTTCAAAAATGTGCATCAGGCCAGATAACAAGAGAAGCTAGCAGAGAAATCCGATACACTGTACTGCTTTTTTCAAGTTGTCTTCAATATCAGAGTCATTAGTAACGTGAGATTCTCCTACAAAATATAGTTAAAAAGCAATATGAAGTATTCTATGTTTAGATCCAAACAAACATTTCTAGAGGTACAGATCTAAACTGAATATCTTTTGAGTATGTCTGCTTCATGTATCATTTTGAAGCCTATTGTGGAGGAGGTGCAATGAAGCCTTGAAGTTCACAGGGTCTATCAGCCAAGTGTCTTTTGAAGTATTAGTTCTCTTGCCTTTGGGTGGGCTGTGTAGTGCTTCCAGCCAAACACTCCACCACCTTCTTTCTGGCTCTCTGCATGAATTTCACCTTTCCCCTCTCTCTGCGTATGGCTGTGTACTCGTATGCTTTGAGCTTGCTGTAGTAATCAGAGAACTTGTTGTAGAGGATGGAAATTGGCATCCCATTGAGAATAATGCCAAAGGCAATGCAGAGGAAGGCAAAAAGCCTGCCTAGGTGTGTTTCCGGGTACATATCTCCATAGCCCACCGTGGAGATGCTCACCTGTGGAGCAAAGCAGGCAGAGGCTGTTAGCACTGTGAGGGTGGAGAAAGGGACAGAAGCAAGCAGGGAAGTCTCCTTTGTCTCTCTGTAGGGGCCTGGGGTGAGGGTGGAGGAGTGTAACCGGTTCCCCAAGGAGGAGCAAAAGTCTTCCTGCAGGAACAGTGCCATGGAAAGAATGCAAGCTGTTCAGCTGAAAGGCTGGTTTAAATTTTAATTATAGCTCATAACTGTTCTTGCATAGATGAGGAAAATAATACCTACTTTAAAAGGTTGTTCAAAACAGTACTTGAGAAAATATAAGTTGAGTTCCTGGTATAAAATGTGCTCAGTAAATATTAGTCTTTGTCTCTCTATGTCCTTGACAAGAAGGTAGGGCCAGCATTAGGTGCTCCTAGAGCTTGCTGAGCTCATGTGTGTGCTAGAAAGTGCTGGAGCTTAGACCCTGGGAGTCCAAGTCTGGCCCTTCTGAGCTGAGAGACCAGGGACCAAACATTCAGACTCTTGAAACTTTGATTTCTTTGAGTAAAATAGAAGAATGCCAGCAAACCTCCAGGACTCTAAAAAACAAACAAAAGAATACAGAACACTTGGGCCAGTGAGATGGCTCAGTGGTCTAAGGTGCCTGCTTAGGCAAGCTTAGGCAACTGCAGGGACTGAGGTTCAATCCCTAGCACCACATTCTGCGCCAGCCCTACCCCCCAGGGCAGACTGAGCCAGCCATTAAAAAAAAAAAGAAAGAATGCAAAACACTCTACATGGTATCAGACAGGTATAAAGCATTAAGCACTTTCATTCCGCCCCCTTTTCTTTTAAGAGCAAGACAGTTGTTCACACTTTGTATGAGGTCTTTGACATGGCGGCACTTTAAGCACCAGTGTCTAGAGAAATACAACGTGTTGTGTGAAGGGGCATTATGATGGAGTGAGGTCTTCCAAAATATGATCTCCCTTCATGAAATTCTAATCATTTTTGTCACATTGCCTTAAATTCCCTAATTAGAAATTCATTTAGGTTAACAAGCTTCTGTAAACATAGGTACCCATGGGCCTTTTTTGTTTTTAATGCTTCGTGTGTTTCCTTTGGTGTTCAGGTATTGGCTAAGTCAGTCTTTAAACAAGGCTGTTGTTCACTCTGTAAACATTTTGCACAACTCTAGGGGGTGCTCACTGCCCAATGGTCTTGGGTCATCATTGCCACACTTCTCCAGCAGGTGGCAGTCATCATACAGTCAACCTAATGACCATACTAAGATAGCTTTTAGCTCAGAAATATAAACATTGTTTTGCTGTGATGATGTAAGGATTCGTTTGAAGTTACAAGACCTGGTTAACTGATTAGAATGAAATTGAGAAATGAGCCAGCTGGGCAAATCTGGAGGCACTGATAAGAACCACAGCTCCATCTGGCCCTTGCAAAGCAAGGATGCACCTTTTGGGGACAGGTGAGACACCAGGCCACACTGCGCTCTCGCCGGTGAGACAGACATGCTGAGAGGTGGACTACTTGGCCCACAGTGGAGGAATGCCAGGAAGCATAGAGGCAAGATGGTGGAAAAGAGGATGAGGAACAGACACAATGGACTTTGCATGTCTGAATCAACTTCCCAGCTGTCTGAGTGGGGTGTGTAATCCAAACTCTCTCTGCCCATGTGACATATGGGGAGAATAGTACCTATCTGACTGGATGGTTACAGAATCTGAAGGCGAGCCTGGCACAGCATGTGAGAGCACTAACATTAGCACATACGGTACATTGGTAAGCAAATGCAGGGGCCTCTTTCCTACAGCTGGTGGCAGCTGAAGGGAGGCAAACAGACAACACTCACAAGGAAGTTTGTTTATATTATGGCTATTTGATGCAGGGGCTACAGAAAGAGGCTGCTTCCTGACTTCTGCTGCATGCTTATTGACTGGAAAAGGAGTACCTGGTAGACAATCTCCTTTTCTCAATTCCTAGGAAAAATGGTGATAAGGGGCAATAGAGAATCTCAATGGCTGTATGTTGTGCATGCTGTCACTGGCCACACCAATAGTCAATGAACTGGGGTCAGATTTCTGTCCAGGTGTGCAACAGAGCAACAATTTCCATCTGTCACCAACAGCGTCACGCATACCACATGTAATTCTCTAGTCAGTTCCCTGGAGAAGGCTTAGGAGCTTGGATGTAGAGGTGAATGGTAGGAGGGACAGTTTTAGAATTGATACTTCTGAGAAAGTCCAAGGGAGAGAGAGGCCTTGCAGGAAACCAGCCATTTGAAGCTCTGGGATATAGAGGGTAGGAGGAAGTGTGGAAGGAAAAAAAGAAGGAAAGTAATTAAGACAGAGTACTATTTTACACTTTTGCTTAGTCCCCACACTGGCTTTGCTTTGTCTCTAACCCCAACTATGTGTGTGTGTGTGTGTGTGTGTGCGCACACGTGCGTGCATGCGTGCGCCTGTGCTGTCAGAACTTTGAAAAGTTGAAAGTAAAGAGAATTGCCCTAAGAAGGGTAAATATTTGAGGTACATAATATTCCCTACATGTTTTTGTGTATCTTGGATCTCTAATTTGAGAAAAATCACAATTTCTTGTGCGTGCTAAGAGGCTGTGCATGCCTGATCTCTAAGAATCTGCTGCAAATGGACAGTTCTTTTTCGTGCTGTCTGTTTGTGGATAATTGGAGTCAAGAAATGATCTGTTGCTTGTTCCTTGGCTCTTGAAGAAACTCACATGTCCTTGGCTTTCTGGAACTTTTTCTCTGTACTGGATAGGCCAAGCTATTTCTCCCTAGACAGGCATTAGCTGATGAGGGTCCCATGTGACCCAAGTGACCTTACAGAATTCAATTCTCACAGTCAGGAATTGGGTTGGGAAACATGAGCCAAACATCAGCCATCCATGGGCACTGAGTTAAGCCGCCCGGCTCAGGCACTTTGCAAGCTGGAAACTTAGAATTTTGTTGAAAACATACAGATTTCCCTTAGCTTTGGGCTCCAAAAGCCAGAACGTGACCTTCTCCCAGCAGCTCACTCACTAATCAGCAAATCCTGCCCTCTGACATGTGGACAGGCATTCCATCCTTCTCTGGAACCTCAGGATGGCCATACCTGGGGTTCTCATCCAATAAGGAACATAGGTTTCCTCATAGTTCATGATTCTAGAAATTATGATCCCAGTGAATAAAATTATTTTTCGAGTAACTAATACACCTTCTAGTACTCCCAGAGAAGTAGAAGTCGTAAAGAATGATCTTTGTCTAAAATTATTATAAGCCTGAATGCGTTTTACTTTTCAAAGCAGTCAGTTTCAAAGGTTGTACAGATGTTTCTCCTTTAATTTAAATTATTAAATCAGTTCTACGCTGACGAGATAGCTCAGCTGACTAAAGCGCCTGCTTAGGCAGGCTTAGGCAAGCGCAGGGACCGTGATTTGATTCCCGGCACCACATGCCACACCATGCCTGTCCCCAGGGTGGGCTGAGCCAGCAACAGAATCTGGGTGTAGTAGCATGCACCTATAATCCCAGCGCTGGGGAGGCTAAAAGCAGGAGGATCACTGTGAGTCCGGGCTGCATTGTGAGACCTTGTAAGAACCAACTACATTAAAAACAATAAAAATAAAATAAAATAACTGAGTTCTGCTTTTGTGGCTAGGTTGTTAAAATGAATTGGTAACTAAATGAGGAACTGTCAATATTATGAACAAAGAAAGGGTCAAAAGAAACTCCAACTTGATGACTTGGTTTTTATTTTCATAACCCTTACATGCAGTAATCTAATGCATAACAACATAAAACTACACTATTGTACTATACAGTACAGTCCCCCATCCAGCACTGCCAAGCATTGCTAGTTTGAATGCAGTTTGCAAGTCCACACAACATACCTTGATTATAAGTCTGAGCACTAGCTAGATAGGCTGTTGAACGAGGAACATTTGTACTTGTGCTACTGTTACAGAAATTATTTTTGGGATTCTTTTGACTTATAATTTGTACAACAGATTCACTGGCAAGACCCTGATGCACATGGTCATATCCACTTGGAGGGGAAAGCCTGGGTTCTAATCTTACATTTAAGAGTATTTTGACTACTTTGAAATACTGAATACAACCTCAAAAAGGTAAATACTTAGAACCATTATGAAGGAAAAGATGGACATGTCTCAGGCTCTGAAGGTAACTCCTCAGTGTAATTCAAAGAATGTTTTGATTAGTAAAGCACTGTAGGAATTAGGTCATGGGTGACCACCTTGAAGAGAGCCATTCTCATCTATGTAATATATATTTAAGTGAAACTCTGAGGAAGAAGTAGGACAAGCTACAATGAAAATCAAGTGCCACAAATGGATCTATCAGTCTAGTCACAAAAAGGCACACAGTACTGATGTCCTCTATACTCTCTGCTTGTTTGGCTCTTCTCCCTGTCCTATAAGTTCTGTCATGTTCCAGTGAAGGCTCATTGGACAATAGGAAGAGCATGCGTTAGCCACATTAATGGAAACCACTCCAAAATCAGAACCAAAATGTTGTGTTCACTTTCCGATCTTTTCCCATTATAACTCCAGTGCTATTTCGAAAGAACTAGGGGAACTGTAATGCTTTGGTGCCAGGTATTGTTTCCTATCTTTCAGTTCTGGGCCTGACATATTTCTGGAATGTTGTAGCTGAGAATCTTCAGATTCCCTTTCCCAGACTGACTTATCTGCTGTCTTCTGAGCATGCTCAGTGAAGGAGACATGCACTTGGGAGGACTGGAAAGTGGGATAAGACATAAGAGACTCAATTGCTCTTTGTGGTTTTTTACCATCTTTCCCTAATAACCCAGAACTGTGGCTCAAATATTTTTCAGCTCTCCTAGCAGCAACCTCATGCTTGGCATCTTATAAATTTCTACAACTACTGAGTCTGTAGTATGCTGTTTTTCTCAACAGATGGTGTTACCCTTGTATGGGAACCCCTAGAGATGTGAAATATCACAGAAGATGCATTAAACTGCCTAGTCCTTAGATAAGCATTAAAAATGCATGTGCAGCAGTCTCAATGGCCATAGTTACCCAAATTTGTTAGGATCTCTCACTATACTAATAAATATTTGGAAGCTAATGGCCACCACTTTGAGCACCTCTTATAATTATAAAGGCTGAAGTAAGCTGAATTAATCTCATGATATCTCAATAAATTTAATATTAACATAATTATACAAGTTAATCTTTCCTCAAGGCATATACATATATGTTCTTGGCAGACTCTATATAGCAACCCCTACTGTACACTCCTAATTTCTGGTAGCACAACCTTCTCCTATTTGTTCTCCCAATCTAAAGCTGATAGCTATGGCTTGTTGCTGCTGCTCTTGCTCTTTTGGATCTCTAATACCTAGTATCTGTCTGTGCATTCAAAAACTCGACACCTTGTATCTTCATTATTGTCTGAATAATTCACCTTCCAAAAGGATCTCTTCGAACCAATCCATTAAAATACATTTCAGTGATCTTGTGCCACCTATTTGCAAGGAAGTGAAAATCTGCTTTAGGAAAGAAAAGCTTAAGGCAGAGTTTCCTGGGCACAACCATCTAGCATCTCATCTTAGATAAATATTTTTTTCTGGAGAATTTTTGAAGTAATAAATTCATGCCACAGTTTCCTATTTTGTTTCTACAACTTTTAAGATTTTTTTTCTGAAAGGTTCAGAAGCAAATGACTTGCTGACAGTCTGATCACCCTTTTTTGCTTAAAAGCACCCCCACAGGAGGGCAATAGTTACAGCTTTATCACAGAGCTAATTGTTCTTGTTGAGTTGTAGCATGCATTTCCCACTCCCAGATGATGAGGAGAGCTTCCAAGTGGCTGCAGCAGCTCTAGGGGTGCCTGTTGATTTGCATACACAGAAGCTCTCCCTGCAGAGAACAGTTAATTGTTTTCAGAGTCTCTCTCCCTTCAGTAGAGAAGAAATCATGCCTATTTCCATTCTGCCAAAATGAATCTGGAAGCAAAGGTTATTGCTTCCATGTAATAGTATCAACTAGTCAGGTATTATAACTGCTTTTAATTGCAGATATACTAGGTCCTAACATCTTGCACGTTTCTCATTATATTAGAGCTCACCAATAAACTCTGGAAGATGAGTAAAATGGATCTTTCTCACATCCTAAGGCATGAGCATTTGCAGGTATAAGGGTCCATGAGGAATTTGTCATGCAGTTCTAGGACAATGCATAACAAAGAAACTGACTGTATTCTTCTTCAAATCCTGAGTTGAATTATTGAAGAAGGACTTTTTGGCATAGGAAGAAGGAAGATGATTATAAACAAGTCAGATTTAGGTTGCTTTGCAAAATGTACAAAAAAATAATAGAATGGATTAAACAATCAGGATTAAGATTCTACAAGGGAAGTAACTCTAGAGCAGGGAAAGAAAACAGCAGTCACATTTTTCTTTATTTCCTCTTGAAATTGTCAATTTATGAGTGCGTGTTTTCTGATGAGTTCAATGTACTGGAGCAGTCACATGGTAGCACAGTAGAATGATTGTATTATTGGACTCAATTCTTCATAACTTCCTCTAGTCCAGCTGGTTGTCATTTAATTTTACAGCCCTTTGTTTTCCTATCACAGGTGGCTAACCGGCTCCACCCACTGACTAAGTGTAACCCTGTAACTCTCTACCTGCTGAGCAAATCTGAACAGAAGTAATACAATGCTTACGTGACTCTGCCTCTTCCCCTTTGCCACTGACGTAGACATGGTTATTGGAAGCTGAGGGACACACTGTCTCCCCTTTTTCTGTGTGTAATCCTGCTGACCACCAGACATGAGAATGAGTAACCCCAAATGAGAAGAATCTTCCTCCTTCCTTCCTCCTGTAGTCCTAAAACCAGACTAAAATGCTCCCTTTTATACTCATGAAGTAAATGAATACTGAGCTTTGGAACAGTATTTGATACATTGTTACTGTGGTCACAAATAACTTATTTATTCATTTATAACTAACATATTTATCTTGGGTTCATGCTCAAATTTGTTAAAAATTTGAGGTGTATGATCAACAGAACCCTTGGAGACCTCTGGATCCAGAGTTGCTTCTAGGACTCCATTTCTCGGATGTTCATCTCTTTTCGGTCATGATTATTCAGATGAGTTTGTTCTCATAATTGAAAGTTTATCTTAATGTCTCCCTCTCCAAGAGGGCTTCTCTGACTATGCCATCCAAGGATGCTTTTACCACTGAAATCACTATCATAGCATCTTACATAAGACACAGAAATACCTGAAATTATTTAGTATCTGTCTCCACTAGAATTATATTCCGTGATGGAAAGATCCTTGTCTTTCTTTTTCTGTCACTCTATATCCTTAGTACTTAGAATAAT
>PVKN010006289.1:0-28830 GCA_004027915.1 Capromys pilorides
CACCAATATGCCTGAATGTTTTGGGTTTTTTTCCTAATTTGTCTTTATTTCATTTGTGAAAATAGCCTTTAATTTTGTGCTACGATTTATAAAAAACTCTTATCATAAGCACATTAGATACAATTTTTATACTTCTCCAGAATTCAGTCATAGGCTTTTAGTAGGAAAGTCCATTATTAAATGAAAATGCACAAAACCAATCTCTTTATTGTCAACTAGTCATGATACAAAAATGGTAGAACTTGAAAGAAGAAATGAAACTAAAAAGGCTCTGATAGTACTCAGTGGTTATAATACTCCTGTGGGTGGTGTTGAGGAGGTGACTGACATCTAACAAACTATCCCATAATAGAAAAGGACAGAATAGTATTATAAAGTATGTGTGCCCCTTCTAGACCAAGCAGTATGGACTTGTTTGTTACCTATTTAAAACAAGAGGGTTCAAAAAATCATTTATAGTCAGGCATGGTGCGCAAGCCTGTTGTCCCAGAGCTTGGGAGGCTGTGCAGATTGTAACATTGCATTGTGTATTGAATATTTTAAGATATGCCATGCATAGAAAAGTTGTAAATTTGATAAAGGTGCCGTTTTCATATTTCCTATTATATTATCTTAAAAATTAACAAGAATATGCAATTTTTGGTTATTCTATATTTAAATAATCGAACTGTAAGTAGTTAAAAAAATTACTTTGAAACAGTCTCACAAAGTTGTTGGCTAAGTTGCTTGGGCTGGGCTCAAACCTGTGATTCGCCTGCCTCAGCTTTCTGAGGCTAGAAGCATAGACCACTATATCTGCCAGTTTTTTTTTTTTTCTTTTAATATTTACATTGTGTAATAATTTATTTGCTTCAGTACTAAGACTGTGCACACTAGGAAAATGCTCTAGAGCTTGAGCTACATCTGCAACCCCCTTTTTTTTTTTTTAAAGAAATTAATTTCTCAAATTTACCAAATAATTAAAACCAATTTTTATTTTTTATTTATTTATTTATTTGTTTGCTTGTTGTGTTTGTTTGTTTCTTTATTTATTCATTTTGCGGCTGGCTCAGCCTGCCCTGGTGGTGGCGCTGGCACAGCATGTGGTGCCGGGAATCGAATTGCAGTCCCCGCAGTCGCCTGAGCCCTCCTAAGCAGGCGCTCTAGACCACTGAACCATCTCGCCGGCCCCTTTTTTTTTTTTTAGACAGGTTCTCACTATGCAGTTCATGCTGGTCTTGAGCTCACTTTTGTAGCCCAGGATGGTCTCAAACTCAGCAATCCTCCTGCCTCAGCCTCCCAAGTGCTGGGGTTACAGGCGTGCGCCACCATGCCTGGCATTAAAACCAATTTTTATTTTATTCCAAATAATAACTTTTTCTAAATTTATTCTATAAATGTCCTCATTGCAACCTTTTTTCTTATTTTTAGTTCTCTTTTATTTGTTTATTTATTTATATTTTTTATACTTCTTAGGGAAAGGTCTACACAGTGTTCAGGGTCTCACTACTAGATTGAACTCATAGCGATCCGCCTATTTACAGCCTCCCAAGAGCTGGGATTACAGGCACGTGCCACCATGCCCAGTCTCAATTGCACCCCGGGGGTGGGGCCGACACAGCAGGCCCTGGGATGGAACCCCTGGCCCCTGTGCCTGCTCGCAGGCGCTTTAATCTGCTGAGCTATAGGCTGGCCCTTTAGTTCTATTTTAAAGTTAAAGTTAACTGTACATATTTATGAGATACAATGCAATGCTTTTATGTATATATACATGTTATAATGATCATAGTAATTATATGTCTGTCACTTCAAATATTAGTTTTCCTTTTTTTTGGTGAGAACATTTAAAATCCTATAGCTATTTGGAAATATACTTTATGAACTCTAGTGTCCTGATATGCACCAGAACCCATTTTTTGTAACCAACTTTGAACCCATCAGGCAGCTTCTCCCTTTCTGCTCTGCTTCGCCCATGTTTCTGGTGCTACCTTTCTGCTTTCTGCTACTAGAAGTTCTACATGTTCAGATTCTACCACAGGAAGCTCCTAAAGAATTTGTCTCTGTGACTGGATTATTTCACCTAACACTGTCTCTAGGTTCAGCTGTGTCATTGCAAATGCAAGAATTCCCTGCAGGCCGGATAGCGCTCACCATGGAGACAGCACCTTTACAGATGCGCTCCTTTGTTGATGAGCGCTCAGGCTGTGCCCATATCTTGGCTGTTGTGAATAAGGCTGCCGTGAGTGAGCGCAGGAGTGGAGTCATGTTTTTGGCATAGGGATTTACATTCCTTTGAGTCTGAGCACAAGTGGTAATTTTATAGTTGATATTTAAAGAAGATGTCGCTCTGTTAGATGAGTATCTTTGACATAGTAGTAGTTACGGATAGCAAGATATATTTGAAACTTTTTTTCAATCTAGTACGACGAATTAGTTCCTGCTTCTCTAACAACAAAATACGGAGGCTTTTATATCAACACGGGCACTCTGCAATTCCGCCAAGCTTCGGACACTGAAGAGGACGACATGACAGACAATCAGAAGCACAAGCCACCCAAGGTGGGTATATCTGGCGAAACACCTAAGTGATAAGATGCATGTTTTCAGGGTTACTTGTGCCACAGTTGTGAATGGTAGGAAAATACTAACCACGGTTTAATGAACCTGTACTTAATTATGTGCTTTCAAATAAAATTCAGGGAGCCGGGCGTGGTGGCGCACGCCTGTAATCCCAGCACTTGGGAGGCTGAGGCAGGAGGATCGGTACAACTTCGAGACCAATCTGGGTGACAAAAGTGAGCTCAAGGCCAGCCTGAACTGCATAGTGAGACCCTGTCTCAAAAAGACTTAAAAAATTTTTAAAAATCAGGAGGCCAAGGAGTTAGTGGCATGAGGACCTGCCTGGCAAGCATAAGGTCCAGAGTTTGATCAGAAGTACCACAAATAAATAAATAAGCCAGCCGGGCATGGTGGCGCAGCCTATAATCCCAGCACTTGGAAGGCTGAGGCAGGAGGATCAATGTGAGTTTGAGACCAGCCTGAGCTACAAAAGTGAGCTCAGGGCCAGCCAGAATTGCATAACGAGACATTATCTCAAAAAGACAATCAATCAATCAATCAATCAATCAGTCAGTATAGGAAAATAGATATTTATATCGTTACAGAGTTATATGTATATTTTTAGTTTTTCTCTCTTCAGATATGGTTTAATGGTCTGCTGTGGCTAGGCTGGAGTAAAGTTAAAAAATGAATTGTATCCTTAGGCAAAGACATGAGGTATAAAGATTTCGTAGGTGCAGAATTTTTAAGATGTGCACTCAATATTCAGAGGTTAGGACCTTAGCCTGGAGGAGTGAACCAGAACTCTAGGTAAGGTCTCAGGGATCCCAGAAACCTAGCCTAAATGTTTACCAAGTAATTCCATTGTATCTGGGCAGTGGTGGAAAACCACTGCTGTAGATTGGAAGCATCAAACAGAAAGGCATTGATGCACACATGTGGTGCTGTTCGTTTGTTTGTTTGTTTATTACTGGTAATCGAACTCAGGACCCCATATGATAGTTTTAAAAATAATTTTGCAGGTTCCCAAAATAAAAGAAGATGACATTGAATTGAAGAAGCGGAAGCGGAAAGAGGAAGGGGAAAAAGAGAAGAAGCCAAGGAAAAAAACACCCAAACAGCTGGGGTACGTTGCGTTTATTCCAGTAAGGGACAGGTGTCACAGTTGCACTGTTCCTGCTTTTACAGAGATATAGTGTGTTCATCACTGACTCATTCAGCTTAGGTTGGTCTAATTTAATATGCTTATAAATATTGAGAGCCTGTGAACTAACATTTAATGGTAATGTAATATATATTAATAAGTGGAAGGCTCTGTCATCTTAACTACAGAAAGAATGGCTGTCTTCAAGAAATCATATAACACACTGGGTGTGGTGACGCGTGCTTCTAATCCCAGAATTTTGGAGCCTGAGGCAGGAGAATCACTGAGATCAGGCCAGCTTGGGCTACATACTAAATCCAGGCCAACCTGCACTACGTAGCAAGACCCTGGCTCAAAAAAGAAAAGAAAAAATAGCTTTCCCCATGCTAGAGAGGCTTGCTGGTAGAGGCGGCGGGAGTATAAAGTGGTACACTGGATAAGGAAATCAGTAGGGAGATTTCTCAAAAAACTAAACTACAATTTGTGTTTGACCAACTGTTCTCCTTCTACATATCTGCCCAAAAGCATTATGTTATACTGATAAACACATCATGTTTATAGCAGCACAGTTCTTAATAGTTAAGTCTTAAAAGCAGCCTTTATGTGCATCAATAGGTGAATGGATTAAGAAAATATATTTATGCACAGTAGAGTGCTACTGTGCCGTAAAGAAGGATATGTCTTTTGTAAGAAAATTGGTATACCTTGAGATCGTAATTTTAAGTGAAGTAGAGGCACAGGCTTAAATATTTTATGGTTTCTCTTATATGATAAAACCAATATATAAATAAAGTACAAAAAAAAAACAAGGAGAAAAGAATTATTATAATCCAACATGGTCATCTGGTGGGGTGACACACACCTGTGATACCAGCACTCTGAGATAGAAGGATTGTAGCAAATTTGAGGCCAGCTTGGGATACAAAGTGAGCTCAAGGCCAGCCTGAACTGCATGGAATCTCTGTCTCAAAAAGTTAAAAAAAATAAATAAATAATAGTCCAACATAGTTGATGTATCTAAAAGTGTGCTTTGATTTTATCTATAAGTATAATTTGTGTTATGTGTTTTATATGCTTTTGGGCCTATTTGGCCATTTGTGTTTATGATAATTAACTTGAGAAATACAAATAAATATATCTGGTGCTAGCCAAAAAATAGTGAATTTATATTTCTTTTTTGAGAGTACCAGGAATTGAACTCAGGATCTCATGCTTGCATGGCAAGCACTACATTACTGAGCTACAGTCCTGGCCCCATACTTCAGCAGTTTTTAGCCCAGACCATCTGTGTTCCCAGTTTAAAGGTGAATGATGATGAGCTTGTTTATAGGGCAACTGTATTCTCAGCACAAGTACATTTCTCTACTTGGTTAATTCTTTAGGTGCTTACTTTATAGGTTGACTAGTACATGTGAAGTCCTAAAATAGAGTCCTAGTATACTTTTGGGGCAGAGGAGATAGCTCAGGGGCACAAGTGCCTGCCTGGCAAGTGCAAGGTCCTGAGTTCGATCCTCTGTTCCACAAAACAAAAAAACTAGTATACTTAAGAAGTATACATTCAGGTGTTTTGGGGTTTTTTTTTTTTGGTTTGTTTGTTTTTTTGGCTTTATTCCTTTTCACTACAATGGTCATTTATCCTTCTTAGATAACAATTATTGAAAAAGATGCTACCGTAAAAGTACAATTTAATATGAACTTAAAAAGAGAATCCTTGGGGCCGGCGAGATGGTTCAGTGATCTAAAGCGCCTGCTTAGGAGGGCTCAGGCAACTGCGGGGACTGCAGTTCGATCCCCGGCACCACATGCTGCGCCAGCGCCACCACCAGGGCAGGCTGAGCCAGCCACAAAATGAATAAATAGAGAAACAAACAAACACAACAAGCAAACAAATAAATAAATAAATAAAATTTAAAAAAAAAAAAGAGAATCCTTGGCTATCACTTATGAAGTGATTATTTTAATTCATGCCTACTTAGCCGCATGAAATATTAACCTTGAAAGTCATGTAGTGAGCCAGGCAGATAGCTCAGCAGTTTAAGTGCTCACTACTGCCTCGCAAGCACAAGATCCCAAGTTTGATCCTTGGTACCACAAAAACAAAACAAAAAAGCAAAGCACATGCAAACAATAAAGTCACATGTAGCCTAACTGATCACTTTTTTCTTCACAGAGTTGTGGCTCTAAATTCACACAAGTCTGAAAAAAAGAAAAAACGTTATAAAGATTCCTGTGCTCTCGCTGCCATGATCCGAAAGTTTCAGAAAGAAAAGGATGCATTAAAGAAGGAGTTTAACCCCAAAGCCCCAGGGGCTTTGTCAACCTCCTCTGTGACTAAGCCTCCCTCTACTGCCACAGCACTGAGGAATGATGTCCCAGACTTAAATTTGAACAGTGCTGATCCAGACCTCCCCATTTTTGTTAGCACAAATGAACACGAACTATTTCAGGAAGCTGAAAACGCGCTAGAGATGCTGGATGATTTTGACTTTGACAGATTACTGGATACTGCTTCTGATGGTAGCCCCCTGTCTGAGTCAGGAGGAGAGAACGGAAACACCCCCCAGCCACCCTTCACCTCTCAGGTCATGCCCAAGGTGATACCCACGCTCCCCGAGGGTCTGCCTGTACTTCTGGAAAAGCGCATCGAGGACCTCCGTGTAGTACGTGTGACAGTTCTCTTGAAACATAACAAATGCTGTTGCTGCTGCTTGTTGCTGCCCTTCTCCTTCCCTTCCCCTTCCCCCTCTTTTTTTCTCCTTCACCCCTAGTCCCTCTCCCTACCCACTCTTAAATTTAAAATCTGGATAGAGCAGCAGGAGATGTACCTAATGTTTCTTACAACTGGCTCTTGGATTTTACTTCGTCTGTTTTTTGTTGTCGTTGTTTTTCAGTGTTTTTTTTTTCCTGAGCTGGGACTAACAAGTTCCTCTGTGTCTTTATTTTGATCTGCTTTATCAGTCCAGGATTTAGAGAAAGTATAATCTATCATTGTTAGTGTTTTACTTATGTCCTCTGTTTACTATCATTCTTTTTTCTATGCTGCTTAATTCCTAAGATTTTTTTTAAGGACTATCTTCATTTTGATAATTTTTATTTCAGATTACTCTTTTGTCTTCTTAATGCTTTTTGCCTTGACTAAATTTATACAGTTTTACTGTAGATTCATCTTTCTTAGAGATTTTTTTTTTTCCTTTCACTTTTTACATGGTGTAGCTTTAGCCTTCAGCCTTTAAATTCTTTTATTTTGGCTTTTCCTTTCATAGATAATATATAAGTGAGGGCTGGCAAAATAGCGCAGCGCTCCTGCTTAGTCAAGTGCAGGAACCAGGGCTTGATCCTCAGTACCACGTACTGCGCTGGCCCTGCCCCTGTGCAAACTGAGCTGGCCACAGAGACCAGATTTGGTGGTGCACACGTGTGATCCCGGAGCTGGGGAAGCTGAAAATAGGATCACTACAAGTCTGAGCTGCATAGTGAGACTCTGTACCAAATACATTAAAACAAACAAACATAAATGAAGATTTGTCTATTGATCTCATCTGAGGTTTTTTGCTTTAATCTTAACAATTCTGTGTGTGACATATAAAAATTGAGACACTTCAGTGGATGCAGTTTAAAAACCTTGGTTAAAGGCAGCTTATAAATAGTGGAATCAGAGTTTAAACTTCAGGGTTCACCCAGTTCCAAATGTATCTGTTGCGTTGTCTCCTGTTGCCCCATCTCTGCACTCTACAGTCTTTTCTAGCTTTTAATATGTGCTAGTGTTGTGAGTTTTTTAAGTGTAACTGTTAAGTGTAATGCAGTAAGTCCCTGACATGAGCATTCAAGTTGCAAACTTCCACAGGTATAGTGTGAAGGCTCACTTTGTTGGATCAGGAGCAAATACAATTTATGGACATCTATAATCTGGGGACTTGAAGTGTCTGCTGTTGCCTCAGAGGCATTCATGCCAAAGGAGATTGTGGTGCTGCTCTGCCCGCTTCACAAGGCTGCCTTTCCCTCTCCAGGCCCAGCAATTGTATGGCCAGGCAGTTTCACCATTAAATAGGAAACTAAACCTTTGACAGTTATGGAAAAATTGCCCCAGCCCATATAATTTTTAAGTGACAGAGCTCAGATTGAAACAGCAGTTTTTTTGTTTTGTTTTGTTTTATGGTACTGGGGATAAACTCAGGACCTTGTGCTTGCCAGGCAAGCACTTATTCTACTGAGCTATCTCTCTGGCCCCTTCAGATTGAAACTAAAGACTTCTAGAAACTCTGTAGCTTGTACACTGTCCTCTGTGTCAATGATTCCATGACTTAGGAGTCTGTTATCTTAAGTTCGAGTTGAGAGTTTACCAAATTCTTTTATCTGCTTACGGAAGTTGTGGCTTCAGCTAGAATTGATCGCATGGTTTGACCTACCAAAAGACCTTTAACCTTAGTGGAAGTGGTCTTTTATTCTCTCATATTCTTAGGATCACATGACTTAATCTGCTTTAGACTAAAAGATGATTCCAAAAAAACCCATATTGTACAATATCACTGCACCTGTAAATGTTGCCCTGTACAACAAAAAATGGATAGGGGTCTCTGTAGGCATGATTAAGTGAAGGCATACTGCAGTGGACCAAAATGCAGTTCAAGAGGCAAAGGGCAGAGCTGATGTGCTGGGCTTTCTGGGTGGCTGTAGCAGCCAGGATTTGGAAGAGTTCGGGCCGGGCTCCCTGCCATAAACTGTGGCTTAAAACAGAGAAGTCAAATTAACGTCAGTTTACTAGAGTGAGATCAGAGTGTCCAGAGGCATGCAGGTGCTCTCCCCAGAGCTGTCCCAGTGTCTGTCAGTGGTCTCTGCCTGGGTCACATTCATGGGTATGCTTCTGAATTGAAGTTCTCTCTCTGTTTGTTTGTTTGTTTGTTTTTTCCCCCACAGGACTGGGGTTCGAACTCACGACCTTGCACTTTCCAGGCAGGCACTTGTGCCATGGAGCTATCTCCCCAGCCCTCTCTGTCTCTGTTTTTAATTAGATAATTCATTCAGAGTAAGTTTTTCATGAGTTTTACTGACAGCCTTTCTTATGTTTCTCTAGGCTGCCAAACTTTTTGATGAAGAAGGAAGGAAAAAATTCTTTACACAGGATATGAATAATATTCTTCTGGAGTAAGTAATCCTTGTTCTTTTTACTTTGCCAGGGTGGGGGATAATACTGGTGATTAAACCCAAGGACTTCACACTGAGCTACATTCTCAGGTCCTACCCCCCGAGTTTTTGGAGAAAGGGTCTCACTAAGTCACTTGTTGCCTAGGCCAGGTTTGCACTTGGAATCCTTCTGCCTCAGCCTCCCAGTGTGTTGGCATTACATGCATCCACTGCCACAGCCAGCCTTAATTTTCTTATTTTATTAAAAGACCTGAAGAATTGCAGTTTAAAAACAGACTAGTCCTGTGAGATCTGGATCTGAGTGCACGCCGGCTTCAGTTCTTCCTTTTCACCCTTACATTGTGTATGCTTAATATTTGCTTCTCAGCAAAACAGTGCATCTGTAGATACTGGACCACTCCGTGGTAACCATGCTTCTGGGAACGAGACAGAAGTGAGATTGGGAAAGAGAGGTGAACGTTGATATATAATGCAGATTGTACTTAAATTAGCAGATTCTATACATAATTTAGTAATAATTTTGCACTTAGATGCTAATGAGGCTGTAGATTCTATGGTCATAATCAGATCAACTGTACTTGTTACTATTGACTCACAGACTCTGACCACTGGCAACAGGAATGCGGTATACAGTTGGCTGTGGGCCGAACTAAGCAAAAGAGTGGTCGTGGGAAAAGCAGCAGTTGTATTCCTCAGATGAAAACCACCTAATACGGTGGCACATTACATCAGACAGACTTAGGAATGAGCTCAGTGACCACTGCACGGGGGCCTGCCTGCCGTCTTGGCCAGGTGCTCCCAGTGTTCTGAGACTGGGACTTCCATCTCATACATACTCACGAGTACAAAGGACAGATAATTCTGGTGACTGTTGATAACCAATTACAGTCAGTCATCTTGGGCTCAGAAGACACACAGCGTGTTATATTTCTAGTGTGCTGACAGGAAGTTGTTCCTGCTCTTTGCTTTAGCCAGGGAGTTCGGGCTGGGCGTGTCTGCCTGGGAGCCAGCAGATGCTTCCTGTCTGCGCCGCTGCCTTTCTGCCTCTTTTATGCCCCAGACTCAACAGTGTAGTTGTTACTTATCAGAACTGTCCCAGATTTCAGTCACCGATCTGATCTGACGAGCTCTTTTTCTTTGCACCTGAGACCACTAAATGTTGTAGATGAGCTCTTTCTCTTGTGACTGAGAGAGTTTTGTGGGGTTTTTTGTTTTGTTTTTTCCTTCTCTGTAAGAGAAAACACTCCCCAGGAGACCAGAGGCCCCTCCTGGTGTAGCCACTCAGATAAGCACACTGTAGCCTCCTGCTCGCAACTTCTCTGCTCACCCCTCTTGATGTAAAGTGCACCATCAGGTTCTGGGACCCTGTTTTCTTCCATTTCACAGAAGGTGTGACTCAGTTCTCAAGCTTTTAGCGTTAGAGGTGACTTTTTCTCAGTTGCTGTATTATTCTGTCTTTCCAGTTTCATTTTCTTTCCTTCCACTTTCCTAAGCCCACATGCCTTACTTTTCAGGACTGAATTGTTTTGCTAAGGGTACGTGATGATTATTTGGGATAGAAAACCAAATTATCCAGCTAAATTGGGTCTGCCTCACCATTTTGGGAGAAAAGGAGATCAGTTTATTAGAATAGGAAACCCTTTCTCTTTTGTGTAATCAAAGTTGACCTCAGTCAACAAATACACACTGTAGTGACTTGATTTAGCCACTTCAAGCTGATAGATATTGCTGAGAAAGTATTGCTTGCAGCAGCCCCACTCACCTAACAGTTCTGCTTGACAGGTTGCTCTAGGCCTGCCTCACCACCCTGCTGGAAACTTACCTGGGGCCTGCCTGCCTGCTTGGCTGGGTACTCCCTTAGGGAGCTCTTGAGCAAGTAGTGACTTTGACTGTCAGCATAGAGGGACTTAACAGAAGTTTCTTTTAAGGAAATCAACTCTTCCTATGTCTGAGTTGCTTCTTAGAAACCACTGGCTTTTATAAGCAGGTGATAGGCAGTCCATACTTACCTGAACTCGCTAAATACTTGGGAGTTATTTTATTTTCAGCCTTCAGTAACTTCAGTCACAAGAAAGCCAAGAGGGCTTTCTACCCAGAATAGACTTTTAGCAAAGACCTGACCATATCATGTTACCTAACTGGGGTTTCCATAGAGAAGTAATGACCATAGTAATGTTTCCCATGTAACCATTTTGTTAGTATAGATCTTTTGTTTTTTGAGATAGGGCTTCACTATGCAGTTCAGGCTGGCCTTGAACTTGTGTGAGTCCTCCTGCCTCAGCTCCTGAGGGGATTACAGGCCTGTACCACCAGGTCTAGCTCTTACAGGTCTTCAGCTTCTTGCCATTTTTAATTTTCTTATAGTTTGTCTAATACCAAGAATTTTCTGTTGCTATTTCTCAGGACCTTATCTCAAATACACACACACACACACACACATACACACACACACACACATTTGATACCACAGGGTTACTTTTATTCTTTGGCTGTATCTTACATTGGTGAGAAGAACCTGAGTCCATCTGTGTCCTCTCCCATAACTGAATATGATTGGGATATAATTCATTGCCAGGAGCCCCCATTTGATCTTAACCTTCAAATGAATATCTCTTCTTATCTTCCTACAATAGCAGCTTGCTAGATATAGCTCCTCTTTTAAGTAATACCTCAGTTATTTATTAGCATATTTGTCCCTCTAAGAATTAAGGAACTATTATAAACTGTCTTCCTGCTAGGCTAACTACCTACTTAACAATTTGTTTTCTATCTCAGAAACCTAATTTATAAAAGGAAATGGAGGCTGGGCATGGTGGCGCATGCCTGTAATCCCAGCACTTAGGAGGCTGAGGCAGGAGGATCAGTGTGAGTTTGAGACCAGCCTGGGCTACAAAAGTGAGCTCAAGGCCAGCCTGAACTACATAGCAAGACGCTGTCTCAAAAAGGACTAAATAAATAAATAAATGGAAAGGGGAACTAGAAAATTACATATCTAACAAACTGTTAAACCTAAGCTTTGTAATACAGTCACACTAAGGTTACCAGAGATGTATAAAATAGTTACATGTACACCAAAGGGACCTTAGCCTCTTAAGTCTTTGCTCTTTCCGGACACCTCTAAGGAACACTGTAGGAACTCTGAAACTGTGACTTGCCTGCGGGTAGTGGAGGGTAGTACGGTATCTCTCTAAAGAGATGAATGTTAGTTTAAAAGAGTTCCTGTGTATTACCTGAAAACATAGACTTTAACCTGTCAACAGAAATGCAATATCAGCTTGTACATGGTCATAGAAATTCTCTTTTTAAACTAGGAGGAGGAAGGAGGAAGAAAAGGAATTGCAGTGTCTCATATATACACCAAATCCATATGTATATAGCCATATACTGCAAACATGCATGAATAAAAAACTTTAAAAAACCTAGGCCAGTGAGATAGCTCAGTGACATAAGTACTTGCCTGGCAAGTGCAAGGTCCTGAGTTGAAACCCTGATATGAAAAAAGAATTTAAAAATTGATTCATAGGATATTTTCCACAGCATTACTATTTGTTGTTCAGGGGATTTATTACTTTGAGAAATACTATCTAGGAATCATAACATAAATTTAAAATAAAGCTGCCTTTGCCAGCTTGTCTGTGTGATGCCACCTAAGAGGAAGTCTGCCTTGTTCATAATTGTTAAACTTTGGGTTTTTTGGTCAGCATCGAGTTACAGCTACAAGAGCTGGGCCCTGTCATCCGTAGTGGCGTTTACGCTCATCTTGAAGCTTTTGTGCCATGTAATAAAGAAACACTGGTGAAACGTCTCAAGAAATTGCACCTCAATGTCCAGGTAGGAGGACAGATAGCACCTGCATCTGGGGTTTCATAACCTACAGAAGGAAGAAAGTTGCTTCTCATTGGGGTCTTTGCACAGGAATATATAGCTGGTAGCTAGAGCGAATTATTAAAGGCATTCTGTATCCCCTAAAAACATTTCTTCAACAATGGATGACTTTATCCAAGGAGTAGTGTTTCCTAAGGCATAGGTTCTTTTTTTTTTTATTATTATTATTATTTATTTATTTGTTTGTTTGTTTGCTTGTTTCTTTATTTACTTATTTTATGGCTGGCTCAGCCTGCCCTGGTGGTGGGGCTGGCGCAGCATGTGGTGCCGGCGATCGAACCGCAGTCCCTGCAGTTGCCTGAGCTTTCCTAAGCAGGTGCTTTAGACCCCTGAACCATCGTGCCGGCCCCAAGGCATAGGTTCTTGGACTGATAAGTCAGTGGAGAAAGTAGGATCTGACAAGCATAGAATTCTTTATGTAGGCATTTACTTCTGTTAAGAAAATACTTCTTTCCAACTGAGAAACTATGGGTTAATGAACAGCTTAAATGTATGTCTTAGGTTTTGTTCATTGCCTGGCCCCTTTATACATTGGCAGTTGGAACTTGCTGCTGTAAATTGAAATGAAAAGCTGGGTGTGGTGACGCATACCTATAATTCCAGCTCTTAAGCTGAGGCAGGAAAGCAGTAAATTGTGAGACAGGGTCTTAGTAAATTGCCTGGACTGGGCTCAAACTTGTGAGCTTTCTGCCTCAGCCTTCCAGAGTCCTAGATCATAGCCATGAGCCACCACACCCAATTCTATATAGTTTAATCACATAGTTTATGACCTTAGACAAACTGCAGTTTAGTTATGCATGTTGAACCTTTTTTTTTTCTGTGCGGCAATCAGTGCAGGACCTTGGCCATAGTAGGAAAGCATTCTACCAGTGAGTTGTGTCTCTGTCATTTTTATTTTTTATTTTGAGGCAGAGTCTCACTGAGTTGCCCAGCCAGCCTTGAATTTGTAATTTGTCTGTGTTGGCCTCCCAGTAGCTGGGATCACCCAACTTGGTGGTGTAGGTCTATAATGCCACCACTCAAGAGGCTGAGGCAAGATGATCACTATAAATTTGAAGCCATCCTGAACTACAAAGTGAGTTCAAGGCCAGCTAAGATTACATAGCAAGACTCCATCCCAACAAACAAAAAAGGGGAGACTGATATTATAACAAACACTATTATAATTGGTTAATATTTATTAGCATGTATGGAGTAAGTTTAAATACTTACTAGTAATAACATTTGTGTTCTAAAAATCTTGTCTTTACCAAAAATCACAGTTTATGGCTGGGGGTGTAGTCCAGTGGTACAACTCTTGCCTGACATACACAAGGCCCTGGGTTTAATTCTCAGCATTACAAAAACAAAACACAAACCTTGCTTCAGTAAAGAAAAGCAAAATCTAACAATATTTATGTACCTATGACGGTAATAAAAGTATATTTTAAGTAGTTAAACATGCTATGTTATTAGCAAAATAAAATGGGTTGATTACAAGTGGTAGTTGGAAGCCTTTTACCCTGAGTCCATCTGGGTAACGGTCTCACGGTTTCCTCTCTCATCTTGGCCTGGAGGTTACATAGTTACTTGCAGCATAAGTCACTAAGCGCAGGCTGCCAGCTCCCTGCTGGTGCTGCCCACCACACCACGTGTTCCAGGATCCCAGAGCAGTGTCTTCTTTGGGTAGTTCTTCTCCACCATAGTGGGCATTAACCAGCAGTCTGCACAATGAAAATTTTGTCCCATGTGTAATCGTTTGTATTATAAGGTGTCACATAATACATTGGTTAAAATACAAGCCTTCTTCAAGAAAAGAAACCTTATTAAAGCGAGTGCTGTAGGAGAAATGTCCACATTTAGATAGCTCATATTTCAAATTTATAATTGGCATCTTAACCATATATTGTGTCTTTTGAAAATCTGTTTATGGAATAAATCTTGATCAGATGTAATTTTTTCCCCCCTCAGGATGATCGTTTAAGAGAACCTCTGCAGAAACTGAAATTGGCTGTTAGCAATGTCATGCCTGAACAGCTGTTTAAATACCAGGAGGACTGCCAGGCGCGCAGTCAAGCTAAGTGTGCCAAGTATGTGCTGCTTCTGTCTGGGTGGGCTGTGCTGTTGGGGAATCAGGCCCAGCTGTTGAGGGGTTGCTTGTGAGTGGCTCTCATCCTCAAGTAGAAATCCGTGCGCACAGCTCAGATGATAGATGGAATGTTTGCTGGATGACATGTGACTCCCCACTCGGTTACTTCTGTTTCAAAGGCAGAAGGCTTTGTCTGTTGATTTAGTGCATGGATGTGATCGAAGCAAGAGCCAGCACTGGTAAAGCATTTCACTTATTGACCAGTCTCACTAGCTTGGGATGGACACAAATATTTTGACCTATAAGATGAGTGTGCCTTAACCTGGGCATGGTGGCAGGAGGATGAGTATGAGTTCAAGACCAGCCTGGGCTACAAAAGTGATCTCAAGGCCAGCCTGAACTGCATAGCGAGACCCTGTCTCAAAAAGACCAAAAAAAAAAAAAAAAAAAAAAAGATGAGTAAGCCTTTTATGAGTTTGAAGACCTTTTATAAAGCTGCTTTATTTTATTATTATTATTAATTTTTTTTTGGAGACCAAATCACTTTATTGGGGGGCTAGGGAGTAGGGAGAAGCCGCCGAAAAGACGCCTCACACGAGATCTGACGTTCCCAGCATGGCTGAAGCTCTCCAGGTCCGCCGTGTCCAAGAGCTATTTTATTTTATTTTTGAACTTTATTTATGTTATGGCCAGTTCAGCCTGCCCTGGGGGTGGGGCTGGCGCAGCATGTGGTACTCAGGATCGAACCTCAGTCCCTGCGGTTGCCTAAGCAGGTGCTTTAGACTGCTGAGCTATTTTAGTTAATTAGTTAATTAATAATTAATTTTATTTAATACAGGGTTTACAGGTTATACGTGGTCTCACTACTAGATCAGACTCTTAGTGATCTGCCTGTTTACAGCCTTCCAAAAGCTGAGATTATAGGCGTGTGCCACCACACCCAGTCTCAATCACCTGTCTCAACGCCTGGGGGTGGGGGGGGCAGACCCAGGGATCAAACTAGGCTCCTGCTCTGCCTAAGCAAGCGCTTTAGGCAGGCGCTTTAATCAGCTGAGCTATTTGGCCAGCCCTAAAGCTGCTTTATAATTCATTCCAAATTCAAAGTAATATGTGCAGAGATAGCTTGTCTTTTGAGCTAACATTCATCTAACCAAGTTAGCAGGTATTTTTGGAGCATATTACAGCACGGCTGGGTTAAAGCTTCACTTCATAAAATATTCCTTAGGTTGCAAACAGATGAAGAGCGAGAAAAAAATGGATCAGAGGAAGATGATGATGAGAAACCAGGAAAACGAGTCATAGGACCAAGAAAGAAATTCCACTGGGACGACACCATTAGGTGAGATTTTGACTGTCTTGACCTTTAACTAAATGCACAGAACAAGAGCAGAGTTTCATAGAAGGAATTGGTGAACAAAAGCCATGGAACCAAACGTTAGTGTTTAGGAAAAATGTATTCAAGTGCACATTAGTCTGGTCCTAAATCTATCCTTAGAGTATTACCACTTTTAATTTCATACTATTTCTTATTGATAATCTAATAATAGAATAAATCATATTAGTTTCAGAAGGTAAAGTACTCCACATATTTGTATAAATTAGCGATCTTTCTTATCAGTGATTCTATACCCCACATGGATAATTTTTCCTTTTGGCCTTTGGTATATTGAATAGAATAGCAAGTGAAATTGTTTCACGTTGGGAGGTTTGTAGTACAATGAAAAATAAATGTTAGAAATCAGTTACGTTTTTGTAATTATATGAATTGTTTATATAATATTACTGCTGTCAAATTTGTGTGCTTATTTAAAAATTATTTCAAACTTTATTTTCCTCAGTGTTGTACTCAGATATAGTTTATATAAAAATTATGTAAAATGTGTATATAAGACTACATATAAAACATACATATTTTAAACTCTTTAGATCTTTGTTATGTAACCTGGTTGAGATCAAATTGGGATGCTATGAATTGGAGCCAAATAAAAGCCAGTCTGCTGAAGATTATCTTAAATCCTTCATGGAGACAGAGGTGAAGCCCTTGTGGCCTAAGGGCTGGATGCAGGCAAGGTAAGACACGTGACTTCCTGGATTGTTTTATCCTTTTATTACTGCTATTTTTCCTGTTACCCATGCATATAAATACACATATGACATTGACTTTGATAAGAATGTGTTGACCACATTCTTAGTTGTAGTATAAGTAGTATATGTACTAGTAGTAGTAGTAGTATATGTAGTATATGTAGTATCTCGGGTGTTCTCTGCTTTGCATGCTAAAAGCACTTTAAAAACAAGCCTGCGGACACAGAAATAAAGACATAGACATAAAGGTAATTAAACATGGTGGTACACTAGCACTCCGGGAGGCTGAGGCTGGAGAATTCCTAATCAGAGCCCAGCTTGGTCAACTTTTCAATTTTATGAGACTCTTAGAAAAAAAAATTTTTTTTTTTTTTTTTAATGACTGCTTTTTTGTTTTGAATCTGTAGATGGAGAAAAAGGGAGAAAGAAAGATGGTTATGAATTTTGAGGAATAATGTATATATGAGGAACTTAATATAGGATCTAGAGTATAGAAAAAAGGGTCTGGGACTGGGGAGATAGCTCAGTGGAATAAGCACTTGCCTGGCAAGTGCAGGGTCCTAAGTTCAATCCTTGGTACCATTAAAAAAAAAGAAAAAAGATGGGGCCGGCAAGATGGTTCAGTGGTCTAAAGCGCCTGCTTAGGAGGGCTCAGGCAACTGTAGGGACTGCGGTTCAATCCCCGGCACCACATGCTGCGCCAGCGCCACCACCAGGGCAGGCTGAGCCAACTATAAAATAAGTAAATAAAGAAACAAACAAGCAAACAAATAAATAAATTTTTTTTAAAAAAAGAAAAAAAAAAGGTTCTGTAGTGGTCCTATTTAAAGTCTCAAGAGTTTTAAAAGTATAGCAATAAATTTGACTATCTCAACCCATTATTTTAAAAGCACCCCATTTTAAATCAACAGAAAAGACCTTTTTTATTGATCTTTTAAATATTTCAAATAGAGAAATAAGAAACTCTGCATAAAATAGGTTGAATGTATTTCACCATTGCACTCTATTTGATAAGTAAACCAGCAGTAGGCTATCGAAAATGAAAGGGCCAGCCAGCATAGTTCAGCAGACTATAGCACTTGCTCAGGCAGAGTGCAGCAGTGGGGTTCAATCCCTGGCGTGCCGAGACGGCACTTGAGACTGGGCATGGTGGTTCGCGAACAGGAGAATCACTACAAGTCCGATCTGTGTAGTGAGACCCTGTAGACCCTGTACTAAATACATGAGAGAGAGAGACAGAGAAGAAAAGAGAAAAGAAAAGAAAATCAAAGGACTTTAAAAATCAAACCAGCCAGATATGGTAGCACAAACCTATAATCCCAGCACTCAGATGGCTAGGATGGCTGCAAGTTTAAGGCCAGCTTGGACTATACACAGTGAGTTCAAGGCCAGTCTGATCTACACAGTGAAACTATATCTTTAAGAAAAAATAGTAAAGTGAAGCAGTTATCCTACTGTTATCTACTATAGAAGATAATTTTTTCTTTTTAATTTTCAGAATGCTTTTTAAGGAAAGCCGCAGTGTACATAATCATCTTACTTCTGCTCCGTGAGTAAATGCAGACTACATATTTCTTGATTTTTATTCTTATTACAGCTTTAATAAACAAAAATATTATGTATCAAATGCCAGTTGAAATAGGATTTAAACATACACTTTGGGAATCTCCATTTTATCTTTTTTTTTTTTTTAAAAAAACAGTCATTTGACTCGTGCCTGTCAGAGCACAACTGTAGAGGGAGTTTTCAGATTATTCTCCCAAACCTCATCCATCCAGAAGGAGCTGCCCGGGGTTCTGGTGCGGGGAGCTGCAGGAGCAGGCAGGCTCTCCGGCTTCCCTTTGTTCTTGACTTTGGTGCTATAGTGTTTGGGTTCTTTTTGTGGAGCTGTTACCATCTGCTTCGTCAGCAATGACATATGTCCTACCCTGAGCTCACCAGGACTGTTCTATACCTACCTGCCTTGTTCTGAGGGAAGGTGTTAGTCTACGAAACTAGCCTGCTCTTAGCTGTCTCCTCTGTCAGAACTGGATGTTTTTTAACGAGATGATCTTTTTTCTTCCTTTCAGTGTTGGAGTTCAAATCCAGGGTGTACCACATGCTAGGCAAGCGCTCTGTCACTGAGCCACACCCCACCCCAGTGAACTGAAAGAAAGATCTCATTTCCTCATGTGTAGGAAAAGGGCAATTTTGTCTATTTTTGGGGTTTTGGTGACTATTGATGAACTCCAGTTTAATTGTGCCTACAAGTTAGGACTTTTCTTAAGCTGGGCGTGGTGGCACACACCTGTAATTCCAGCACTGAGAAGGCTGAGCCTGGAACATCACTGAGCTTGAAGCGAGCTCAAGGCCAGCCTGAAGTGCAAAGTGAGACCCTGTCTGTAAAAAAAAAAAAGGACTTCTCTAAAGCCTGCAAGTGTGATATTAAAGAATTATTAAAATATAAAAATATTGGATTACTGAGAATATAGAGTACTCTAATGCAGTGTTCTGCCAAGACATCTGATTAGTATCTTCAGATACTATTACATAATTTGGGGGGAACAGAGACCTAGGTATGTTAAGTATGTGGAACAATGCCCTAGGATGAGTGTGAACATATACTGCACCTGCATGCTAATAAAAATTGTTTTTATTCCTTCTTTCATAGTTACAATGATGGAATGGTTTAGTTTTTAGGAAGGGGATGTCTGCAGGGACCTATTGAATTGATTGTAGCTTTCGATTCACATTATTCTTGGGTTTGGTTTTTGTTTTTGAGATGGGGTTTCACATTGCTCAGGCTGGTAGTGAAGCCGTGGGCTCTAGTGATCCTCTAGAATAGTTGGAATTATGGGCATGAACCACTGTGTTCGGCTCTCTGATCTTCCAATCCTTGTTCCCCTTCTCATTTGCAAAAGCTCCACTTTCATCATTTATTCCCCTCCAATACTGTGTCTTACCATCCCCTTCCTTCCCCCTTACATCTCGTTTCCCTACCTATTTAAGAAAGACATCCCTACTTCCTGTATGTCTTCTAAATTAAGATATATTTGTGTATGTGTGTGTGTTTTGAGTTTCTCATATAAAAGAAACCATGTGATATTTAAGCTTGTGTATCTGACTTATTTCACTTACTATCATGTCTCAAGTTATATCCACTGACCTACAAATGCCTCACGTTTATCTTTAAGGCAGAGTGGTACTCCATTATACAAAATAACACATTATCTTTAACCATTAATTGGTTAATGAGTATATATGTCATTTTCAAGAGTTAGCTATTAGAAATTATTCCGCTACAATCATGGGTATGCATGTATCCTTGTAACCAGATGTCTTTAACTCTTAGAAAGATACGGAGAGGCTGGCGAGATGGTCCAGCTGTCTAAAGCACCTGCTTAGGAAAGCATAGGCAACCGCAGGGACTGCGGTTTGATCTCCCACCCTCAGGGCAGGCTGAGCTGGTCATTAAAGAAAAGAAAAGAAAGAAACTGAGAAAAGAAATAACTGACTCAAATGGAATTTATGTGTTTTAGGTTTTTGAGGATTATTCACACTATATGCGTAGTGGTAGTACTAGTTTACATTCCATAGAGGGTAGAAGGGTTCCTTTTCCCCACATCTTTGTCAGCGTTTATTAGTTGGCTTCTTGATAATAGCCATTTTTTTCCTAGAGTAAGATGGTGTCTAGTGTTTTAATTTCACTTCTCTAATGACCAGCCGTATTGAGCATTTCTTGGTGTATTTATTGGCCATCTGTACTTCTAAGAAGTATCTATTTCATTTCAGTCGCCCATTTTTTTATTGAGTGTCATTTTGGGGAGTCTGGGTTTTTTGTGTTTGTTTGGGTTTTGATTTTCTTGGCTTTGGGAGGGTTTTGTTGGGGGTTTTTTGGTTCTTTATATATTCTAGGTGTTAATTCTCTGACGAGTAGCTAGCCAAATTCTTTTCCATTCTGTAGTTTCTCTCTTCACTCTCTTGGTTGCCCCCTTTGCTCTGTAGAGCTTTTTAGTTGGATAAGATGCCCTTGGTGACTTGGTGTTACTTCTTGTGCTATTTGTAATCTGTTTAGAAAGTCTGCCTCTGCATGTCTTCAAGAGTTTTACCTGTTATATCTTCCAACAGATTGTTTCTATTTTAACATTTAGATCTCATATCTGTTTTGATTTTAGTTTAGTAAATTGTGAAACAGATGGATCTAGATTCTGCCTAGGGCAGTTGGATAGCTAGCTTTCCCAACACCATTTATTGAAGGAGTTATCATTCCTCCAGCATATACTTTTGCCCCCTTCATCAGAGATCAGATAGTTGAATGTGCTGGGGGTTGTTTCCGCTTGCTCTATTCTGTACTATTGATCTACGTGTCTATTTTTTGTTGTTGTTGTTTTTTAGGGGTCTACAGGTTGTTCAGAGTCTCACTATGAGATCAGACTCATAGTAATCCACCTGTTTACAGCCCCCCAAGAGCTGGGATTACAGGCACACCACCATACCCAGTCTTATATCTAAGACTCTTAGTGGAACTTTTTTGTGTCTTCATGTTATCTGCAAATGATGACGAATTGACTTCTTCCTTTTATTTCTCTATCTTGCCTGAGTGCCTCAGCTAATATTTCAGGTACTATAGGGGTGGTAATAGTGGACATCCTTGTCTTATTTCTGAATTTGAAGGGAAAACTTTCAGCTTTTTATCATTTAATATGACTTTCTTAGTACATTTGTCATAAATGACTTTTATCAGATTGAGATAAGTTCAAATACCTATTTCTGTTTTTTGTCTTTTTGACACAGGGTCTCACTATGCAGTTCAGGCTGGCCTTGAGCTCACTTTGTAGCCCAGGCTGGTCTCAAACTCACAATAGTCCTCCTACCTCAGCCTTCCAAGTACTGAGATTACAGGCTTGTGCCACACACATGGCTTCCAATATCTGTTTTAATTCAGGTTTTTAATCATAAACAGAGTTTGCCAGAGGCTTTTTCTACAACTGTTAAGATAATCATATGATTTTTATTCTTGCTTCTGTTTATGTGCTGTATTGCGTTTATTGATTTGCGGATGCTGAGCCAACTTGGGATAGAGCCTACGTGGTCATAATGTGTAGTCTTATTGATGATTCATTGTATTCTTTTGAGAATTTTTGCATCTATGTTCATTAGAGAATGTGCCGATTACTTTTCTCATTGCTGAGACAAGAAACCCAACACACAAAGTTAAAGAAGGAAAGATTTATCATAGCCGCAGTTTATGGATTTCAGTGCATAGTCCCAAGGCTCCAAGGCACGGTGGCATGGCCAGTGAGAAACAGTTCACAGCAGGCAAGGTAGTGCAGGAGCAGGAAACAGCACCAACCTTTTTTCTGTCCCTTATGTTCTGTCTCCAGTGCCGTAGTGACCTTTGCCTCTGGTTAGCTTTGATTTAAAGGGTACTTTGTGGGAAAATAGGATAGTTACTCTTGCTTGTTTTCAGGCTCTGACTGAATGGACTACTGTTTTCCATCCTTTTAATTTTTACTCTAGGAATTTCTTGTTGGGTTAAATGTGTTTCTTATATACAGCCATTAGATTTGGCCCATTCTGTTAATCTGTGTCTCTTGATTGATGAGCTGAGACCACTCACATTTATAGGACTGCTTTGTTCTTGCTACTGTTTTCCTTTTTCTTTCCCCTCTACTTAATTGCTTGCCCTACCAGTCATTTTATTGGACTTTTGGCATTGTTAGCATTCCTTGTCTCTTCCTAGGATACCCTGGAGAATTTTTAAGTGTTGATTCGGTGGTCATGAACTTCTTCAGGTATTATCACTGAGCCATCTTATTTCTCCATCAATTTTGAAAGATACTTTTGCAGAATGTGTCAATTGGATGGAAGTTGTTTTAGAGCTTTAAACACATCGTTCCAAGCTTTCCTTGCCTTTAAGTTTTGTGTAGAGAAGTCTGCTATAATAATCAGGGGTTTTCCTTTATAGGTAGTTGTTTTCTAACACCTCTTAAGATTCTGGTTTTTTTGTTGGATTTCTGGTATTTTAATTATGATATATAGAGTATATAGTGGTTTGTTGGTGCTTGGCTGATTGGCTCATTGCTTGGTTGGTTTTCTGATCATGGCTATTTGGGGTTCTATATGCTCACTTACCTGTCTGTTAAAATCTTTTTCCAGGGACTGGGGAGATAGCTCAGAATAAGCACTTGCCTGGCAAGTGCAAGGGCCTGAGTTCAATCTCCAGTTCCACCCCCCCAAAAAAATCTTTTTCCATGTTCTATAAACATGTTTTATGTGTCCCCTTTGTGCTGTCTTGTTTTTTCACTAATTTTACTAATTACTCATAAATTAAGCCATGTCTGTGTCCTCTAGGAGCTGTTGGATCCACAGTTCTTGCCAGTCACTAACCACAGCTCTGTCTTCCAGATCTGACCTCTGTCTTTCCATTGGTCACTTCTTTTTTTTTTTTAAATAATAAAAAAATTTATAGGGGTTGGGGATGCAGAAAATGCAAGGTCCTGAGAGTGATTCCTGGTTTTCCATTGGTCACTTCTGCCTGTATTTTCTACCATATTTGTAATCTTCTGGATTTGTGTTTGAAACTTTTTTATGGACTCCCATTATTTTCTGTGCTGGGCATTCATATTTTGTGTATGTTTCTTTAGCTCCACTAGATTTTTATTACTATCGTCTCCACACTCACTGATCATTTGTTTTATTAGGGTCACTAATTATATCTTTTTTGAATTTGATATATTTTTAAGATATTTCTGTTGTGTAGATTTTTATTTCCCTCTCCTTGATCCCCTCTGGATTGGCTTTTTAGGGGAATTAGGAATTTGGGGAGTCATTTTATAGCCTTGGTTTCTCACATTTCTATTCTTTTGTTTGTTTTTAATTTTATAGTGTTTGTTTTGACATAGTCTACTGGTTAATTGTAGCAGGTATACAGATTACCTCTAGGCATAGCTAACTTTTCCTCATTTATTTGGGAAAGGAGTTTTGGGTTATTTGCTCCAGTACCTAGTTCTTTGGGAATGGCCCACAGGCAGTGGGCCATTTGTTTCTGATTCCCAAACAATCCAGATATTGGCATACAGAGAAACCAGTTGACAGCAACAATTGTCACTTGACTATTGTAATAAAGTCCATAACAACAGCAGCATCAGATAGAAACTAGATACTGATAAACCTTAAGAACCACTCACAAGCCAGGTGTGGTAGCGCATGCCTGTAATCCCAGCTCTTGGGAGGCTGAGGCAGGAGGATCAGTGCGAGTTCAAGACCAGCTTCAGCTACAGAAGTGAGCTCAAGGCCAGCCTGAACTGCATATCTATCTCAAAAAGACCAAAAAAAAAAAAAAAAGAACCACTCTTAAAGCAAGGAGAGCTGTAATTGTAGTACAGATTATTTGGGTGATCCAGATAGTGACCCCAGTAAATTGCTTATTCTAGTGAGCTATCTCCCTGCCCATGTTACTGTCTTTTTGAGACAGGGTCTCATTATATAGTGCAGGCTGGCCTTAAGCCCACTTTGTAGCCCTGGCTGGTCTTAAACTTGCAAGAATCCTCCTGTCTTAGCCTCCCCAAGTGCTAGGATCTGTTCTAGATTAAGTAGCAGTGTAGGAGCTTCAGTAGGTCACTGGACTCAATGCCATTACCTTCAGACCCAGCCCCCTCAAAAGCTGTATCTGCCAAACCTGGTCTTCCTCTAAATTGTGTGTCCTCCATCTTCCTGGCCAGAGCTTGAGCTTCTAGAGGGATCTGTGTCTAGTCCCCACCCTTTCAGGCCTATCTCCCGTGGCTGACCCTCACCCAGGCTCTGCAGTTGGGTACCATTTCAGTCCTGGAGTGAAACTCTCCACTAGGGTATTGGGCTTATCCTAAGTCAAGTCAGTTGTCTCAGTGTCACTTCTGACACCTCGCTGAGGTGTCAAGGGCAGGGCACGCTAAAATTTGGAGTTTGACCTCAGCAGGTGAGGCTCCCTTGTTCCTTCTCAAGCATGCAAGGAGTGGTGGCACTGATGGCTTTGTAAAGCTGTATATTGATGGTATTAATCAAGATGTCTGTTGATCTAACTGGCAACACTGCAGCCCAGTAAAGTAGAAATATTCAAACAAGGTGAGGCATTTTAGTTGATCAGTCCTTTAATTACTAGGTAGACATTCAAATATTTTTTTCCTACTATGGAACCCATATGATTTTTTTAATGAGCCAGTTTTTCACGCTGGCTTCCAATGATTGCAGGGTTCCATAGCATTTTTTTCTTGTCATTTTTTTGCTGTTATTTTTGTCTATTTATTTATTGATCTTTTTGTTTTTTTTGTAATACTGGGAGTTGAGCCCAAGGCCTCACACATGCTATGCAAATATTTTACTACTAACCTTCATCCCTAGACCTTTCCAAAATTGTATTTTTAGACAGAGTTATACCATTTTGCCCAAGCTAGTTCAAAATTTGCAGTCCTCTTGCCTCATCTTACTAAATAGCATATTAAAAATAATTTTATACAACAAATTGAGCTTTTCATTTTGTTTTTTAAGCAAATTGTTATTCATAGCTCCTTGTAATTCGTAACTCCTTGTTTAATTTGAGTTTAATGTTTTTTGAATCTGTTTTCGTACAAATACAGTCTTACAATTCTTTTAAATGAGTTTCCTTAGGCAGCTTTGTTAGCCTTTTTTGAGCTACTTCATATTTTATTAGTTTGCATTTTAAAAATCTTTATTATCTGTATTTCATTTTGTTAATTGTTGGCATTTTCTTCAAGTTAATCTATATTAAGACAAATGTTACTGGATAGTCCCATATAAACTGAGTACTGCACTTAGATATAGTTCCTGTCTCCAAAGGACTTTCCAAAAGTTAGAAAGCATTATTTTCCCACATAAATCTAAGGTTGTATGTTATAATTAATTTCCCAGTGAGTGATGTGGCTCTTACTAAAATCGTCTTTATTTCCATCTTTTATCTTAGGGCAAAGAAAAAGGTGATTCCTGCACCCAAACCCAAAGTAAAGGTAAGTCTCCACCAAATCATTTTTCGGTCATTGTTGGTGAATGTTGAAATACATTCTTAAAACAAAAAGAATGTGCAATTTTTAGCGAAGATTGGTGGGTAACCAAGTTTGTTGTTTTCAACTTACATTAATAAATAAATATGAAATACTGGATAAAATATAGCAAATTTCGTTTAAAAACACAATGGAGATTGCACATATATGAGAAAGTCCTTAGCCAGAATTGAAGAAGGAGCTGCCGAGGTGGAAATCTACTCTTCAGACTTGGGTTGCTTTTGAAACTCCTATGCCTCACCTTGTAGTTCCTTTGCACATTTCTTCTCTTCTCAGAGTATCCTATAGAAGAAAGGGTTTTCTTGGACTTATACTGATCAGAAATGGAAATAAAACTTGATGAAGTTGTAAAGCCTAAGTTCTACTGAGAAATACTGGATGAAGGGCAGGCCAGATTGCTTAACATCTTTAATAGAAGAAAGGACTAGAAATAAAACCTGGCCATTAGCAGAAACACTGATATATTTGTGCTTGCCTCATTTCTGGATTGGGAGAAGAAAGTCTATCCTGAAAATTTTCCCTGGTCTAAGAGCTTAGTTCGTTCTTTCTTTCTTTCTTTCTTTCTTTCTTTCTTTCTTTCTTTCTTTCTTTCTTTCTTTCTTTCTTTCGCACAAGCTCTCTAGATGTATCTGTGTCCTAGGCCTCAGAGGCCAGGCCACAAATGAGCTGGGGGTGGAGCTTAAGGAAGAGCACATGCTTGATATACACAGAGCCCTGGATCCAAGCCCAGCCCTGGCAAAAATGCATGAGTGTAACAATCTAAAATATAGACTATATAAGGGCATGTGTCACTGCTCTGAGAACCAGTAAAAACAGCAAACAGTAAAACTGGATCCCTGACCGAAGGGCAGACTGTGTTTATTGGGTTTAAAATGTAAACTTACTTTGCTTAAATAAGGGATTTTAAAATGGCAAAGTGAACGAAGTAGATTTGAAAGAGAAACAAATATAACCTCTAGAATTAAAAACTGCATATAATCATTTGAAATTTAATTTTAATGAAAGCCTTTAGGTTATATACTTTTCTCTGTATCTTTCATCTCTTTAGATAGATGAAATTTGTTTTCCTTTAAAGTGATGACCAAGTTATTCTCTGGCCTTTTCAGCTTTTGGTGCTAGAACTTTTGAATGTACAGCAACAGTCACCTTTAGTTAGCTACTTTACCTTCTAACCCACATAATGTTGAGCCCCTCTATCATTAAGTCTCTTGTTAGGGCTCTATTTTGACATTTATTTATTGGTGGTACTGGAGATTGAACTCAGGGCTTCATATATGCTAAATAAATGCTTTAACACTGAGCTTCGTGCTCAGACCTTCGACCTTATTTCTATCACAATAATAAACATAGTGCACTCGAAGCTGAGGCAGGAGGAATCAGCGTGAGTTCGAGACCACCCTGGGCTACAGAAGTGAGCTCAAGGCCAGCCTGAACTGCATAGCAAGACCCTGTCTTAAAAAGATTAAACAAAAAAGAAAGAAAGAAAAAAGAAAAAAATAATGCTCTCTACAAATGATTGGTTAAGGATTTTTAAAATTAATTTTTCCTGAGTTTTAATACATATATTGAAACAATAGAATAATTGGGTTGGAAATATATCAGAATTCTAATAATGGAGAATTAGATAATATAGGGGAATAATCAGATTTTTTACTTTTCTGTACTTACCTTTTCCTTTTCCCTGGTGCTGGTTTGGACTTTTCCCACTGCATCTCTTTTTGCATTGCTAGCTGTAGATCCTAGGGTTGTGCATGCCAGGCGTGCGCTGTAACTGAGCTCTACTGCTGGCCCCTTGTGCTTTTCCTAGTAATCTAAGAAAATATAAACAGTACAGGAAAGAAGAAAAGCAAAACTGTATAGAAATTTTTCTAAAGAGAAAAAAGCTCTTAGGGGCTGGGGAGATAGCTCTGTGGCGCAAGTGCCTGCCTGGCAAGTACAAGGTCATGAGTTCGAACCCCGGTCCCGCAAAAAAAAGAAAGAAAGAAAGAAGCTCTTAATTTTTTGTTATACACCTTTTTTCCTTTCTGCTGGATCTCTCCTCTTACTTTCATCCACCTAACTACTCCTTTACTCATTGGCTAACATTCTATATATGTGGGATTACCATTTTTCTTTTTTTATGTATTTGGTTGTTGCAGGGTCTCACTATGCAGCTGTGACTCATGGTGATCCTCCTGCTTTCAGCCTTCCCAGCGCTGGGGTTACAGGCCTATGCAACTATACCTGGACTTTGGCCAGCTCTGCCCACCCTGGGGGCAGGGCTGGCCTAGCATGTGGTGCCAGGGATAGAACCACAGTCCCTAGGCTTGCCTAAGCAGGCACGTTAGTCGCTGAATTATCTCGCTGGCTCCAGGATTACCATTTTTCTGACTCACTCACTTATCGTGAACAATTTTTTTCTCTGCCATCATAAATCCACACGAGGTCAGGTGCGGTAGTGCACAGCTGTGATCCTAGCACTTGGGAGGCTGGAGCAGGAGGATCACATGAGTTTGAGGCCTGCCTGGGCTACATGGTGAATTCAAGGCCAGTCCACACTATACAATGAAACCCTGCTTAGAAACAAACTAAAGATAAATCAATACAGTATTTTTGAGAAATGGATTAGATGTTTTTATAAAGAAGAAAATGATTAATAAATTTATTTAACATAGCAATTTTATACTCATAATACCTCCAATATTATTGTCTCGGTATCAATTCCATATTCTTTTTTTTTTCTTTTTCTTTTTTTTAATTTTATTTATTTATTTATTTGTTTGCTTGTTGTGTTTGTTTGTTTCTTTATTTATTCATTTTGTGGCTGGCTCAGCCTGCCCTGGTGGTGGCGCTGGCGCAGCATGTGGTGCCGGGGATCGAACTGCAGTCCCCGCAGTTGCCTGAGCCCTCCTAAGCAGACGCTTTAGACCACTGAACCATCTCGCCGGCCCCTC
>PVKN010006290.1:0-28827 GCA_004027915.1 Capromys pilorides
AGAGAAGAGGGAGGATAGAGGGGGAGGAAGACGGGGAGAGAGAGGGAGGGAGGAGAAAGAGAGAGAGAGAAGGAGGGAGAGGGGAAGGGGAGGGGGAGGGAGAGAGAGAGAGAAATTGAGTGTTCTCCATTAGATTGGCTGGAAGCGATCTTCCCTGTTTCCCCTATCAAAGAGCAATGCTGAATCCTCACTGACCCTGAAAGGCTAGGGCCAAAATATTGGCTATCCTTGGACCCCTTCTTTTTCTCTAATATTTGAGCTTAATATCACTATCTTTCTGAATATCAAAAGCCTTAGTTATATCATGGAGTGGGTATTTTCCGTCAATTGTTGATATTCTAAACTTTATATCCCTATAGAATGTGAAAAAAGTATTTACATATTTTTACACAGATATTTAAGAACTTAGCCATATACTAAATTGTAGCGGAATAATCCTATAGTATTTATTCTTGTCTCTTACTGTATTGTAACATCCTATAACTCAGTGGTGTCCCAAATTTTCTGTTCAAGGAGATCATGGGGCCACAGAGGAAAGGGATCAATGATGTATAGTGTGCCTAAGGAGACTCACCTAGAGAGAAAACATTCTCTCTGGCTTCCACAGAGAGCAAACTGGTCAAGCAATGGCTGTGACTCATCCAGAGCGCTGTCACTGTTAAAACATCTACAAACAGCTGTACATGGTTTCAGGGTAAATCCTGGGGGATTTGAATGACCTTGTCATATACAAAAGTTACATTTTCTTGTTATATAGGTCTTGATTTACCTTGGTCTTAAACATCCAGCAGAAAAGTCTAACCATGAAATATAAAAAGTAAAGCTCTATTTATATACTGAGCTGTAAAAGGCTCAAATCAACAACTTCTGACATTGCCAGTTGTGCAGATAACCCACTACTATTATGGACTATTGGACTATATATACAGCTACTTTCTCTTAGTTCAGTCAGAACAATGATTTATACTAATAGTGTTTATTTACAAGATATTAACTCTGCATCTTGCACTTTGAACAAATAATATGACAACAACATACAATGTATTAATTATTGTAATTGTCTTACTAACCTTTTGTGAAATTGTCTCATTGCTATTTATTTTCATTAAAATTAATAAAATAAAAGAAAAAAAAGAGCAATGCTGGAAATGGCAATCCATAGAAGTGGTGCTCAGGTTTTCTCTAGCCTGCTTAAGGCCTGGAAACATTCCCAAACACCCAACTCTCATGGGCCAAGGGTTGCTGTGCATCGTCAACTCTCTTCTCTCACAGATGCAGAAACCAAGGCCAAGCTGGGCAGGAACTTGGTTCATGCGACTCAGCAAGGCATGGATGAAGTGCGAACTGCCTTGGCCTTCGTTATGGCCTGGGGATTAAAAGTCCTGCTGCATGCTTGTTCTGCCAGCCAGTGAGGGCTCCAGGCAAGGTCAAGTAACTCACAGCCTTGGTTGCCTCCTTTGAGAAATGATGGCTTCTTTTCTTCCTCCCACCCTCCTCTTGTGCCTCTTTTGTCTCCTCCTCTCTCCCTCCATTCTTTCCTCCCATCATTCCTCTTCTTTGTAGGCCACCTAGCTCATCCCTCTTTTCTAGAGCATCCCTGGCTTCCACATTACAAAGCCTGCCTTCCAGGAGAGTCCTGGTTCCTTCCATGGCTCACTTCTTTGCTGGATGACATAGTCTAATTATTTTCTAGGTGTCTGGATCCATCAGTCACTAAGTCATGGGAGATCCCTGTTCTCATGGAGCTACTGTCCAAATTTTATAAGGGCAAACAGCCAAAGTGTGTGAATGGATCACTAAAATAGCACACATTATACAAATGTGAACAATGCATCGATTTTGTATCTCTTATATTATAGCTATTATATCATTGCAACAATAACAATATGAGAAATAGTTATCAATACATCTTTCCTACTTTTAGATATGAAACCTGAAAATTGGCCTTACTCAGTGTTTCCTAGAATTACACCAGGAAGTCTGTACATGCTCCTGATGGTTGAGAACCTGTGCATGGAACCATGGCTGCATGGCACAGCAAGGGAGGGTCGCCCTCAACTCACTTGCTCTAGCTCAAAGCCCCAGCACAGAAATCAATTATCTGAGCCTAGATAATTTATTTTATGCAGAAATGTATTGGATTCTGTTCTGGAGATCAGGAAGCCCATGATCAAGGTCATGTGGTGAAGACCTTCTTGCTACATCATCCCGGGGCAGGAGGCAGAACTGCAAGCATGTACACAGGTGCAAGAGCCGAGGAGGGTGAACTCCTCAAAAAGGAACCCATTCCCATGCTCACAATCACTTTCCGTAATGAAAAATCAGCATTAATCCATTCGTTTTGCCCTTGTAGCCTCATTACCTCTCCTTAGGCCACATCTCTTCACATTGTTACCTTAGAGGGTGAAGTGTTCCATGCATGCAATTTGGGGAGGCGCATTCCAAACCAAGCAGAGAGATTTTAATAGCAGTAGGTGGGGATAGGTGATCCCTCCTATGCTGGGCACAGCTCTGTGCCAAGAGAGAGGCTGGAACCCATTTCTCTTGGACACTTGGGTCTCCAGCAGATGACAAGCTGATAAACGAGGACTGTGCCTAAGGAATATTCCCAGTTGCCAAGGTTGACAGGTCTATCCATCTACAAAACTGTATTTATATCAAACTTATGGGCCAGTTCAGCTGAAAGAACTCTGTCCATCACACAGGCCAATGACCGTAGTTGATAGCTAGAGAAACTGAGGCCTGGCTTGGCTTAAATGACTTCTTAAGATTGTACAGTTTCCTGAGGAAAAGACACAAATTTTTGAATTTTCCAACTCAAAGGCATGGTGGTTCTATGAAAACATGTTGCTTTTCTTCATACCTGGATTTTAAAATGATGGGGAGAGGCATTTCTCTTTTCTCCACTTTTCATCTCTGCAGAAAAGCAACTGTGGAGCCAGGTGGGGGGCTCAGAATCCAGGGATCTTGGCTAGGATTGGTTAGAAAGGATCTGCTTGACATGGTCCAAACCAGGCTAGAAATGCAGTTGAGGCCACCAATGTGGTGCGAGGGAGGGCAGGATGGAGGTAGCGGGAGGAGGCAAGGGGCAAGAGCGCCGGACGTGAGCTCTCAGCCTGTGCTAGATCGGAGGGAGATGTACAAGCGCAGCTCACCACTGTGTCTCTCCTGTGCCTCATGCCCCTTACAGTGCTGCGGCAGCAGACTACAGAAGAGCCCACGACTCATCTGCTTCCGATGGAAGCTCCAGGCCCCCCTGCTGTGCTGTCCTGAGCAGGTCTGACTTCCTCCATCTCTGTTGCTTCATTTTCTAAAACACCTAAGAAACAGGGTTTCAGGTCAAGACAGAGCCTGGTCTAGAGTGCTCCTAACCGATGACCTTTGTCATGACTGTTGTGGGACTCCTGCGGTTCATGCGTCATGCGCCACCACGTCAAGAGTGGCCACGCCTGCTCCCGCCTGCTTCTGTGCAGTTCTGTGCTAGCCCGGCAGAGCACCGACCCATTGCCTCTGTGTCCTTCTACTCTGTGGGTTTAGGTGACTTGCGCCACATTAACTCAGAGTGGGCTTTGGAACATAGCACCTAGAGACACCTAGAGTCACATAGTAGGGCAGAAACTAGATTCATAAAATGCACAGAGCATGTAAATCAGAGGGTGGAGTACATGTATCCATGTTCTGAAAGTATTTAATATATACTTCTAATTGAAAAGTCTCCAAAGTGCTTAACGTTAAGTTCCGTTTGCTAGAATTCCCTTTCTCTAGATGTGTCTGGGCCCATGCCTGGTGTGGGGAGCGTGGAGCCCAGCCACTGCCCTTCCCACCAGCCCCTCCTCTCATCTTGCAAAGCCCTGGGTTGCTGGCTTGCCGTTCAGAGGTGTAGGTGCCAGTTGGCCCTCTGTGTTTGGACAAAGCTGCCCTCTGTCTCACACTGTGCCATGTGCTGCTGCCACTGCCTTGGGCCAGCAAGCACCCTGTCACTTCATGTTACCCTCAACTGGAGCCCAGATTCTGCACAGCTCTGGGGCAGTCAAAAAAGTCAGGAGCAGCTTGTGAAATCTGCATGGACACATGCCATGACTGTCACTCTCTGCTCGGCACCTCCTGACCTCTGCCATGGGGGTGGGTGGCTGGGTCAGAAACCCCTTGATTAGTCACCTCAGCCTCCCAAAGGGCTGTGCTCCCACACAGAGCTGGGCTTGCTTCACCTTCTGCACTTGCCTGGCTACTCCCCGCAGGAGCAGCGCCTCTGGTCTTTCCAGAAAGAGCACAGTACAAAGGCAGAGGCAGGGCTTCAGGTAGCTGACGGGGCCAGACCATAACATCCAAATGGTCACTGAATCTCAGCTTCGGGTCTAGGGACCAAGGAGAAAGCCAAAGAAACTGTCTATCCTGGGGATCACAAGAAATGGACCAGGACCCACAGTGGAGAGAAGCACTAGCATGGTAGCCCCGATTCCTCTGTACGTGGAGCAACATAGCCTTGACTACAGCCCTGCCGGACCCGAGTACCCAGGACTCCCCTTCACAGCCTAGGCTGAGGGGTCCTAGCTCCATGCTTCGGGGGCACATACCACATCACCTTCAGGCCGGCTCAGCTCTGCTCCCGCTCCCCAGGTTCAAGTCACCCAAGCTGCTTTTAAATCCAGTCACTGGGGACTTCCTTCCAAGTCCTCCTGCTGTGGCTAAGGTTTGAGCTGCTCTTAGCAATTTCGGCGCTCTGGCATCAGGCTGAGACCCACGGGAAAAGCTCCTCCCTCCCCTTGTCTCCCACTCTACTCCACCTGAAATTACATTTTGTATTGCAGAAGCCTGCCTCGGCCAGGAAGAGATTTGACCTTTACCTATAGTGTATTTTAAAGATCTTAACTAGCCTTGAAATGTTGATGCCTACAACGATGACATTTTTTAGGTGTAAAAGGCTCAGATTCCAATAAGTTATTGTCTACATATATGGAATAATTTTACCATTGGTAGATCTCTTATAATGATGTTTGTGAGTCCCATCGAAGAGAATGTAAGCCAGATGATTCTCAAATGTGTTTAGGAGACTAAGTACCTAGGAATTTTTGTCCTGTGGGCAGTAGCAAAACTACTGTTATTTAATTCAATGGGAAGAAATAAAAATGCTAATATAGGTCACCCTAATCTTATGTTTTAAACACTGTGCTCAGTGCTTCACACAGAATAGCACGTCCAATCTTTGTGAAAGACCCAGGAGGAAGGATTAATTCAGTTACTAGGGTCTGAGTGGTGGTGGCCTCCCTAAATTTCCATTTAGGAGCTGATACTCAGCATGATGATATTAAAGAGGTGAGGCCTGCTACCAAGAAATTGAGTTTAAAAGACTACGCTCTCAGGGAAGGGACAGTGCCCTTCCAAGGAAAGCTGAAGATAGCTACCTTGTTCTGCCCTGTGACCACATAGCAGCAGGTCACCATCAACTAGGCAGAGAAGGAGCTCACACCAGATAAGAATCCTTATGGGACTTGGATCTTAGACTTCTGGCTTCTAGGACTGTGGGAAATTTCTGTTCCTCGTGAATCATCCAGCCTAACTCATCCGGTCATAGCCATAAGCGGAGTCCTTATTCATGGCCATTTCATAGCTGAGCACATTGAGGCTGAGCAGTTAGCTCACTTGTCTGATGTCATTCAGTAACTGGGGAAGCAGTCAAATCAGTCCCATTATCTACAGCCCTTGCCCTCTCCTGCTCATTTCTGGAAAATCAGAAGCAATGTCTTTAGGTACATGGAGCCTGGTTCTGTGCACCATGCCAAGTTCTAGACCCCAACATGTGGGCTGACTTTCACAAACAAGATACAAATCCAGACAGCAGCAATCAGCTGTTGACTAATATTTGTCAGCAAATTCTTCTAATTGGGTATTCACTTGTCATCCACCAGTGAGTGACAGCAGGCAAACAGTAGGAGGCACCAGAGATTCAAGAAAAGCAGATGGAAGCAGAGCTTAACTGGGAAGCTTTTCCATGCCTTAATGTGTTTTTCCCTGCCAACTGGAAAAAGCCACCATTATGGTATTTTAGAGATGCTACAGCCTTCCCTGCAGTGTGGAAGTTTGGCGATCTCACTGGCAGCCCTCCTAAGTTCCTCACCTTGCATTCTGCCCACTGTGCTGAGCATGGCCCAAGGGCAGCAGAGGTAGGGGCAGCTGCACTGTTTTGCCAGAAGCAGAGGTTGGTGTTGGGAAAGACAGCACAGTTCTACCGTCCTTGAAACTCTTTGTGGAGAAGTGCTGGTCCGAGGTGGACTGGGCTTCTGGCCGTAGTCTATAGTCCTTGTTCTACCTAGGAGGACCTACCCTTCTGCTTCATGTACTCCCTGGTCAGAGTAGGTGAACACCAGGCCACACAGCCAAACCACGGACTGGACACAAAACCCTCCAAAAGATGAGCTCCACCAATTCCATCCTTTTGCTGGAAATGTAGACTCATGGCTCCGAAGGATGGAATTAGAGAGGAGCTGGACACGGGCTGTGCTGGGCAAGAGTTGTGGGGCTGCGGGAGCTGTGAGGGAGTAGGGGTTAATGTTGGCACCAGTGGAAAAGTGGAGTGAATTTTCAGGCTGAAGAAAGGAGACCGAGGGAGTAAGGAGGGTCTCACCAGTCGCTGGTTCCTTGTTACGGTTTGTATCTAGTTGTCCCCTCAAAGCCTCATGTAAATCATGAGGCTGTCAAGCGTGCTGCTCGAGGGACAAGGCCAAAGAATCAGGGCGGGGCTTGAGGAGTGTGGCCAAGAGAGGTGTGAACCTTTAAACTGTGTGCTGTCAGAGGTGCCCTCCCCCCAGCACCTCACAGGTGGTGGTTTTCTTGGAGATATGGAGCAAATCATCCTGGACACGGCGGCATAGTCTGGAGGTCTTGCTATGTAATTCAGGCTGCTTTAAATTATGAAACCTCCAGTAACTGTGAGCTAAATAAACCTTTCCTTCCCTAAGCTTGTGTGTCGGGTATTTGTCCCAGCACCCGAGAGAAGAGTAACTAAGACACTTGAGCTAGTTTCTGTGAGGTCTGGTTGCACAGCAGCATTTGCTCTTAGATGCCTCTCAATTCTGCTGCTTCTTAGCATCATTATCCCAATCTTTATCACATCACCTACTCCCACCCTTTTGCTCAAACCAAGCAGTGCGGGCCAAGGAGGGTATGCATTGGGGGTTCTGGGGTTTGGATGGCTGTAGCGAGTGAACTGTGCCTCTCTCCATAACCACAGGGGAGCTCGGCACTCAGGGCCCCAGCTCCTGCCTCCACTGATCCCTCTTTAGCTTTTTCCCCTCCGGCTCCTCACCTGGCCCCACCTCCACCCCCAGTCAAGGCTCCTGAGCGAGCGCCTCTGCTGTCCACAGGCTTGAAACATTTGCTCGCCGCTCACTCCCCAGTTCCTGGCCTCTTCCTTGACTGTGTCTCCCACTATGATCCTTTCCCAAGCTCCTGCTAAGTGGCAGGCTCGTCTGCATTGCACTCCCCAATGTCATTTAGTTAATTTTCTATAGTTAATTCAATCTTCATCCAGTGGCCCTGGGTTGCGTTTGCATTCTTCACCTGCCAAGGCTCTGAAGGGCTGCAGAGTTGGGCCTTCCCTGTGGAGATCCCCACTCAGGCAGAAGCCTCCATGTGGACCCCAGGTTCACAGCAGATCAACCCTGGAGCCAACGGCAGCTGCAGCCCCCAAGGTCAAGGCCCAAGGCCCCGGAGGAAGGGCAGGAGAGGCCCTCTGCCCCACCAACTTTGCCTGGGAGGAGCTGCTTCAAGCCTTCCTGCCTTCTAACAATTCATTGTGCATCCGTGTGCAGGTTTGCCTCATGCTGTGCAAAGCATTTCTTTCACCTTAGCCAAAAATAGCTTTAGCTTCAGGGGGTGCTAGGTAGTATCTATATTATCACAAGGTTAGGGAAGTAGGAAAGTGAAATAAAAGAAATCACAGAATCAAAATGAAAAAGATGCGGTTGCTTTATGAGCCCTTTCAGAGGGCCTGGGCTCCTGAGCGGCTTCCCCTCCTCTCCTCCTGGCTACCTGCAGAAGCTGGCATCACGACTGCATAACTCTCAGACCATGGGATCAGTTACTGCTATCAACTTCTTTGTCAGTCCTCTACAGTTCTTTGGGTTCATTTTTTTTTTTTTTTTTTAAGTGTAGTAACAGAAGTTTCTGGCAAGTAGCAGCGACAAGAATGGGACCCTCCCAAGTCAACGGAGCTGTAAACTCATCAGCAATCCCCTCCTCATCCCCAAGCAGTGAAGAGTGCGTGCTCTTGCCAATTTTCCCCGCATTTGTCATAGATCAGAGGAGGAAAGCACTGTGATCTGGTTTGTCGGCACACCAAAGGCCAAATGTAAATCCAGAGGGATGTTACTGCGTGGGTCACGTTTTCCAGAATTCCAGAAACCCACCAGTAGCTTATTGTTGTTCCATGTAAAACCATCGTTTTTTTTTTTACAACTGTGGCTCAGTTTCTTTCTAAAATTTCCATGCAGTATCTTAATAGACTGAGAGATTGAGCCCCTGGGACTTAAGAGTGATGGGGTCAGAGTCATAACCAGGGTCCTGAGGCCAGGGTGCCGGCCCACGATCGTGCCTGTGAGCATACATCAGGCTGTTGTTTGTACACTTCAGGTTATGACATGCAAGACTTCCATCACTCTGTGGGCCACGGGGTCGATGTGCTGAGCCGTTCAACTTCTTGGCCCACTGTCCTACCTTCCCCACTCTGCAGTCCTTCCTGACGGCTTTCTCAGCTCTCTTATATTTTGGAAACCCCCTCCAAGTTAGCTTCTCCTCTCCTCTGTCTGGTATGGCTCTGTAGAGCCTTCTGAGAGCCTCCTCCATCCCTGGAAGTGCTCTTGGGGAGCTGACACCTGCTTATCAGCGACTTGTGCTGGATGTTGGAAGCTGGGAGGGTCCTTAAGTTTCTCCACACCACCAGCTGGCCTGCAGCTGCAGTCTGGGAGCTGAGGCGGTTGCATGAGATCTCTTCATTAGCTAGAAGGGCCCCCTGAATAGGCTTGGTCTCCAGCCCCTTCAGAAGGAACCTACTCAGCATGGCACAGGGAACACTTGCCACTTGGCATTCTTATTATTGCCTTTAAGAAAGCAAAGCTGCTGCTGATTCCAGTTGACCTTTAAAAAGGCCCTTTACTGGAGTCTCAGAACTGATGAGATGTAAGTCATGCTGAGCACGTCAGGTCCAATTCAGACCTTCTTTACTTCTTAGGAAGGAGCTGTGCCAGGCAGGCGGGCATCCCTGGAATGGGCAGGAGGGCATCCTGAGGCTGTCTTCCTGCAGGGATCCAGATGCACTCTTCCCCAGCCTCCCTTAGCGGGGTTCTTGCGTAGAGCAGTCCTGCATCATCCTCCCGCCCACTGATTCCAGCAGGTGGGCTCAAGGCATCCATCTGGGCAGCGCTACACAGTGCAGCAGCTACTGGCCACATGTGTCTGCTGATCTCCTGAACAGTGGCCATTCTCAAGTGAGATGCACGCTCAGTGAAAAAGATACATCAGGTTTTGAAGCTTCAGGATGGAAAGGAGGTTGAATATCCTGGTAGTGTTTTTAGATTGACTGCACATTGCAATGACAATCTTTGGGTAAGACTGAGAATAATAACATAAAGTGTTATGATTACCTGTACCTTGTAAAATTTTTATTTTTTAATGGGCATGTAAGAACCCTACTACAACTCCTACCATGAGTGTGTATATGGGATGCAGTATGATAAACCAATGTATACAGGTGATGCAAGTAAACAGTTGGCCTTAAATATGGCTCTAGGCACTTGAAGCTCCTCCCTTCCCAGGAAGGAGTGGAGCCTTTGCGGTTTGCATTCAGTTTCTTTTGGGCAGTGCTGCTCTGGAGACCTAGGCTGGAGAGAGCACCACGGACTCCGGGTGAAGCAATGGTGAAGAAAGAGAAACAAAGCCTCGCAGTTGCCACTTCCCTGTTCTAAGCTGCCTAAGGGATCCTCAGAGCGCCCTCCCCAGGGCCTGCCATGCCTCGAAGGTCCCCGAGCCCTGCACACACTACTCTCTGCATACACCTCACCTGCCTCATCTCCAACAGCTCTTGTCCTCTCCTCTTCTGCCGTCACTGATCTGGCCTTGTTTTTCTTCAACACAGCCAACCAGGCCTCCTCACAGAGCCTTGGCAGTTGTGTTTCCCTCTGCATAGATGTTCTTTCCCAAATATTTGCATGCCTCCCTTCCTGTCCTTATGCAGTTTCCAACTAGAAATTCACCTCTGCCAACAGGCCACTACTGATTCGGCTCCTTAGTCTCAATCAGAGCTAAGCACTATTTGTTTGCCCTATTGCATTTTTTTTTCCTCCACATTCTCATAGCTCCTGGATATTGAACTGCACCTTTACTTGGTCTGGTCCAACAAGTTCCATTTGTCTGTTGTTCATCGTGATGACTGAGCAAGACTAAACACCCATAGAACATTCATGCAGTGAGCACTAGGAAATAGCACTACCAGGTCAGGCTGGGGAGCTCAAACTGGGAAGGAGGTCAGTGACAGACACCACAGAGTCTGTGAACTGCTGAGGTGGGAGGAGGAGTGGAACATTAGCTCCTCTAGGCCCCTCAAGCTAGCATTCTCCTCCAGCTTGGGAGGTGAAGGCTGACATAGCCAGAAAGAAAATAAGCAGAGGATAAGGCCACTCTGTTCTGGGGATTTGCTGTCAGAAACAAATGTTAGGAGTAGCAGAAGAGAGGGGAGTGGTGTCCGATGTGCTGCCAGACATGTTAGGGCTTCTAGAAGCTTTTGAGAAGGCACTTGGGCGTGACCTCGCCTGTCTGTCAACAATGAACTCCCTCAGATGCTAGAAGCTAATGTTGCAATCTCAGAGCTCAATCAGAGCTGCAAACTTCCAACCTGAAAACTTACCTGGGGTGAGTCCATGTTGTTTAAAGTTAAAGAGTGAATTTTAGGAGGTTAAGAGTAGAATTACATTTATTGGAGGGAAAGAAAGCTTCTGTCTGAGAGAAAGGATAGAGACCAAGGAATCTGTCCTTTTCAGGGATTTTTATAGAGCAAAACTATGCAGTGAGGTGGGTCTAGGGTACAGAAAACACAAGAACTCACTAGGTGGGACAAAACTATGGTCAGGCAATAAGAGTACAAGGATAACTGTGACAGTAAGGACAACCCCACTGTAATAGTCTAAACACAGATGGCTTCAACATAAATACCTTTCCTGAGAGCATGAATCTTGCAGTCCTCCACCTCAGGATTACAAGTTCACAGGCTACAAAGCCATAGGCACTGCCGCCCGTTGGAGCTAGATCATAGAGCCGCTCTTCCCAAGGCTCAGTGAGACTCTGAGGGACCTTGGGTGTGTGCAGTGTCTGGCACCCTGACTGATCACCCCTGACTGTGATCACAGCCGGAGCTGCATCCTTCTCCTGGGGATGCACCCCCTCACAGTTCTCTGGATCTAACAGGCTGAGGCACTTGGAGTGAACCTTTTGCATGTTGTATTCCTAAAAATTGTTTAATAAGCCAGAGATTCACAAAGTGAACTGAGTGTGGGTGGCTCTGATTGGATAGACTCTCTTTCCCTCCTGGGTCGCTCACTGTGGTCATAGCCTGAGATCAGGAACTTCATCTTCCTGGAGCAGTGGGTCATTTTACATTTATTGTGCTTGAAACTTGGCTTCTGTCTTGTGCAAGCCGACTGCTTTCTGGTTGATTTTCTGCAGGCACTGGTTCTAGCATTGCCCCCGTAGCTAAGTGGAGCAAAACAGATTCCTGCTGTCCAGATCTGCTCTCTGAGACAGTAGGTCACAAGACCCGAGAAGATGAAACCTTCCTGGGCATGTGTGCTCTCCAAGGACTGACTGCCTTGTGACCAGAACCCAGAGGCCACAATTCAGCAAGCATGTAGCATTGCTGGAAGGTGACTAGTGATGGCTCCTGAGGACGGGTTCCTTGAGGCTGCGGCCTTCTCCTTGCTCACCCAAAATGACCCCAGCTGGCAACAGCCTCTCCAGGCCCACTGCCCGTTTCCCAACTCAGATTTGCTTTTGCTCATTACATTAGCAGAGCTCTTCAAGTACCGTGTGCTAGATACGATGGTGACAGAAGAAAGAAAGAGACCCAGCCTGGACCCCAGCAGCTGAGGAAAGGCTGACCGGTCTGCCAGATGTTAATCCTGGACAGACTTGCTGGTGATAAAGGCAAGAGCTGGAACCCAGGGCCAGGGGCACAGAACGAGATCGGATCTGCCCTCGGGGACATCGACACCAGGAGACTGCCCCGAGAGGAGACACAGGGGCTGCGGATTTCCAATTCCCTTCTGGGGAGCTCCCTGTGTAAGTCTCAGAGAGGCTTTAGATGAAACTCATTTGTCATCCTAAGCAAGAATGTTTTCTTTCCACCTCAGCGTATCACACACACACACACACACACACACACACACACACACACACACACAGAGTCAGATAGACACACACACACACACACACACACACACACACACACACACACGTCCTCACGCACACATGCATGCACTCAGGGTCGCTGCTATTTTCTTTCTGTTTCTCCAACCCTTCCACTCTTTGGCATCCTAAGCTCTGCTGGGATAGAAGGGCGCTAGGGGGGTATGGACTCTACATGGACAGGAGTCCCTGTGGCCTCTGGCAGGACTCCCTGGGGGCTGCTGTACGAAGCATCTCATAGTCAGGCCCTGCCCATCCTGTCTGTAGTGTCCCCAGGAGCCCTCCCTGGAACCCTCGTCCTACAGCTGCCTGGCCTTCTTGCTCTTCCTCATGTATGGAGCACCGACTCCACAGCTACACTCCTTTCCATATTCTGTCCCAAGTCTTTTACCTCGAACTTCTAGTCATCCTTCAAAACCCACTGACCCATCACCTTCTCTGTATAACCTCCACTGGGCAGTCAGTGGCTCATAATAATATTTGATTACAGTGGTTACTGCAGGTTGACCTGTTGAGGATCTGCTTCTACCTCCAGCCCAAGTTGCACCCCTCAGAGGTCAAAGGTTGCATATAATTTGTCTTGAATCCCCAGTACAGGGAATAGGACTTAGTAATTGCATTGATAACCAATGCTGTTATTCACTAATAGTAAATAAAACCTGTTACATCAATAAACAACTAATAAGAAGCAATAACAATGACAACAGGGCCACCTACCGTGCTCAGCCCCTGGCTAAGCTCTCTCTGTAAGCCAGATCTCATTTAATCTCCCAGCATGTTGTAAAATCTTATTCTCACCTGGGCTTGGAGAACATAAACACCTTTCCTGAGACCACATAGCTTATAGAGGGCAGAGGTGGAATTTGAAGTTGCATTCATCAGACCTCCGAGCTTGCACTGCGCTCTTAACACCTGTGCTTCTCTGGGACTGAAAGGGGATATTGGAGTAATTAACTTGCAAGTACCAGAGAAGCAGCCCTCAACACCCCTTAGCTCTTGCACTTCCGGTGACCTTGCAGTGTAAACTCAAAGTCATTAGCTAAGCCCCTTCTCCAGTGAGGTCACAAAGAAAAGTGGAGAAGACCTGCCTGGCTGTGTGATTCCAGGCAGGCAGCACACTCTAGGTTCTTCAGTTGTAAAATGGGAAGCCAACATCCCCTACCTCAGAGGGCCATGGCTGGCTTCAACCAGCGTGCGAGACACACAGAACACAAGTTGAATTTGGGTGATCTGGGGGTTGGTTAATGGAGCAGTCAGTGATTTACAAAGCCCAAGGGAGGGTTGAAGGTTTAGGACCCTGGGAGTCACTACAGGGGCTAATGAAGTAGCCCAGGCTCTGGGGTCAGTGCCATGCAGAGCAGAAAGCTGGACAGCAGGCTGGTGGGGACACTGGGCCTGTCCCTCCTGTGCCTGAATGTTCACCTCCCCCTGCCTTTTATGACCTTCTTCTTCAGGGGTTGCTCTGGCTCTGGAGGTGGGGGGCTGCCATAGTGGCCCTGCAGTGACCCCTGCAGTGACCCCTGCAGTGACCCCTGCAGCTTTTCACTGGGAAAGGCATGAGGCCACCAAGCTGAGCTCACTGGGAGAGCTCAAGAGATAACTCGGGGGGTTTGTGGCAGGCCCCAGAAGTCCAGAGGGAAAGGAAGACAGCCTTGAAGGGGTGGACAGAATGAGACTTCCCCTTAGCAAGGATCTGGAAAGACAGGCAAAAGAGGAGCCGAGAAGCCCCACGGAGAATCATTTCTGAAAAATTCCCTGGGAACAGGCTCTGAGATTTGCAGAGCAGCCTGAAGGCAAGGAGAAACGAGGAGGCCACCAAGACCCCTGTGTGGATCTCCTGTCTTCCCCTGCAAGCCAAGGTGGTGCAGTGTGATGGCCACTTCCCTGTCAATCCTCATCATCCTGCTAAATGGGTAGGAGATGAACACAAAGTCACCTCTTCAGCCTTCTGCTTCCTGTCTGCAGAATGGGCTCACAGTGGGCACCTGCTAGGGTCCCCATCACCGCATGGGAAGTGCCTAGGCTGGGTGTGGCAACAGAAGCCCCCCAACTAACTCCACCCCTTACCCATGGCCTCCAAGACTACAAGGAGAGAATGGGGCATCCCACCCAGTGGGCCATGTCTGAGCCTCTGAGAGGCTGGGTTCTTGACCCTTTGACCCTGGGGTGATCTTTCTGCCCCTACCTCCACTCTCTCTGAAGCTGGAAGACATCTCAGAGCTTTCTGCAACACGTTTTTCATCAACAAACAGCATATACTCATTGCAGAGAATTCAGAACATATTGAAAAGGAAGAAAAATCAATCACCTGCGGGGCTAGGAATATTTCAGAATACTTCAGAGCATTTCCTGGCCTTCCTCTTTCTAGAAGATTGGTTTTAAAGTCAGTGAGGTCAATCTGAAGACTCAGCTCTTTGCCGCTTCCCCCTCTCTGGGTGGATGTAGACCCAGTGGTGAGGCTGTCCTGTGATTTACCTACTGACCCTAGCCACAATGCCAGGCACTTGTGTAGTTTCCACATAACTCTACATCAAAGGACCACAGATATTTAATTCATAAAGAGCTTTTTAGGAAGAAAAAAAAAACCCTTGCTTTTAGGATTTTCGTACTTAGCACAGGCTGTCTGAAGGAGGTTTTTGTACCAAGTAGCTGCAAGCTTCCGGGCTGGCAGGTAACGGCCTTCTTCAGGGCAATCCCAGCTCTACCTCTCTAGTGATACATTGGGTAGTAGCCAGTCTTGGATAAGGAAGAAAAAAACCTTTCTAGGGATCCAGGGCTGACACCTGTCCTGCCTCTCAGGGGACACATCCACAGAATCTCTGCATTTATTTTCTTCTTTCCTGGCCTACTTTGAATAGGCCCCTAGGGCAGAAGGGTTTTCCTGAGCTACCTGAAGTTTAAATATCTGCCTGGGGCTCTGCATGCTGCATGCTATAAATATTTTCCTTCCTGTACTACCCCAAGGCACGGGAGTTAGCAGGGTTGCCCCAAAAAAGAGGAAAGGTTCCCCTCTTGGTGAGGGGCTGGCTTGCATGTCCCAGGCTCTGTGGGCTGGTGGGATTTGTTCTGACTGACTTCTTCAGTTCAGGTCTCCTCTATCTCCCATCAGTGTCCCTGCTATACACCTCCTCAATGGCTGAAGAATACTTCCCCTACTCCTAGACCCTGGGTATGGTCCACTTGGCTGGGAAGGGCCCTGAATCCTGCCCAGTTCTTAACCAACTCCTCACTAAGATGTGCAAAGTCTTTGTGCCAACCCAGGGCCTTTGCACAAGGACACATTCTTTGTATTTTATTTTCAAACAGGGCCTCACTGGCTGGATAACTATTCCAACTTGCAATCCTCTTGCTTCAGCCTCCCAGATTGTTGGAATTATGGGCTGGTGCCACTATGCCCAGTCAGCACTCCACATCTGGTTACTCTGGGAGATGCCCCTGCATCATGGACCTCTAGCTTTGTCACTCCCCCTCCATTGACTCCATCTTGGAGATGGAGTAAGGCAGCTGTGGAGGTGCAGGGGCCGGGGCCTGACAAGTCACATGATGTGGGCTGGGATCTGAATCCAGCCAAGCCCATGCTTATCCCTATGTGTCCAGACTGTCTCATAAACCCTCTCACTAACCCTGTAAAAGAGACAGAAAGATCAGAAAGGTCACTTGGAATTCTCAAGGCTGCACAGCCTTGGTAAGTGAATAGAACTAGATTATCAGGTCTGCTGGCTCTAGGCCCGATACATCTGCCTTCACGCCATCTTTTTGATGAGACAGCTGAAGTCCAGAGAATTGAAGCAGCCATTTAAGGTCACAAAGTGTGTCAGCTGAGAAAGGCTGTGACTAGACCTGACGCTGCTAATTCTCTGGCTCCTCTCCATCAAAGCAAACAGAGCGTGAAAGGATCAAGAAAATGCGGGCTGCAGCGCGCAGACCCTTCTGGATCGGGAGGTGCAGTGGCTCTGCCAGCTTCCCACGGTTGGGGGAGTCCCACAGGAGTGCTGAGGCCCACTGGGAGGGGCAGGACTAGGTGGGGGTCCACAGAGATGGCAGGTGGTAGCTTCAAGGAGTCCACCTTGTGGACAGCTGTGCACAGCTGAGCAGGGCTTGGAGTTGACCCTGACTCAGCCCCTGAGAGATAGGCTCAGAAGGCTGCAGGGCGCAAACAAGGCCAGGTACTCTGGGGGTTCTGGAGTGCCTGTTGCCTCAGGGAGGACTCCCCAATCTGCTCCCTCAGGTATATCTAAACATCCACTTCAACCTCCACCCCTGGTAAAAGGCCATAAAAGCCTCAGCCTCCCTTTGCTCCAATCAAGAAAATTCCTCATCTTCTCCACATTCTCTCTGTATCCTCCAAGATAATAAAGCCCTTTTCTCTTTTTCCTTCTGCCTGTTTCTCTGTTGCACCGGGCGCCTGAAAAATCGTACCAGGTACAGGGTCTCACTATGTAGCTCAGACTTGTAGTGGTCCTCCAATTTTCAGTCTTCCCAGTACTGGGATTACAGGTGTGTGCCACCAAGCCTGGACTGGGTCGCCGGTTCAGCATACCGGGAGGTGGGGCTGAATTGGCATACAGTGCTGGGGATGGAGCCCCAGTCCCTGTGCTTGCCTAAGCAGAAGCTTAGTCTGCTGAGCTATCTCAGCTCTGAGCATTCTTAACACTGGGTCCAGCCTGCACCTTTGGTTGGCTGCGGTAATTGTGACCATTGATCCTCATGCATCCACTTCACTGGATTAGGAGACGCCTAGTAGATTAGTAAAGCACAGTCCTAGGCGTGTCTTGATGGGTCCAGGAGGTGTGGTCTGGGTGCCTGATGTGTTTCCTTGCCTGTTCCTCTCTGGCACTGTCTCCTACTCTGGCCACTTCTGCTCCTGGCCACCATGAGCTAAGCAGTTTTGTTCCACCTTGACCTCTTGCCGTGGCACCAGCCAGCCTTGGACTGAACCCTTGGCCAAAGTAACCCTCTCCTCCTTTATGTCCTGGGTGTCTGGTGCTGTGTCTTCTGAGAGGAAGCTGACTTCTGTGTCCCTGAGCCATCTCCACCTCATGCTGCTCTTTCTCCCCGGGTAGTGTTAGAGTCTCAGGAGGGGGTGCCACCTTTTGCCTATGTTTCTTGCTTCCTACCAACATTAACTACAACATAGCAGCACACCCTTGAAGGTGCAGTACTAGGGGAAAATACCTGACAGAAACAGTTACCACCTCACAACATGGAGCCCATGGGGACAGAGTTATTACACAAATAGCCACAAACCACATTGCAAATACTTTAGAAGCACCCAACAGGGGTCTGATCTAGTCTTTGGATGGCAAGGGAAGCTCAGCACTTGGCCTGAGACCCAAAGGATTTTGGGTGCAGGGAACTGCTGTAAGGCCATGTTGGCAGGAACATCTTCTGGACCTTTCCCCTCCTGGACTCTCAGAAGGAAAATAGATCTATCCATCCCATCCAAGGGGACCTACCCTCTCCATAACAGCGCCTCAGAGCATAAGTGGCCTATTTCATATAAGACCTCAAGTGAAAAGTTGGTAGAGATCTCAGGGGCTCTCAGCCTCAAATTTAGAGATACAGGATAGTGACAGTGGGGAAGGGGAGCAAGGTCCTGGCCCAGCCTGTTCTCCACAAGGACACAAGAGCTTGGGGGCAGCAGAGGTGGTCAGAGAGCCTCCAGCACCAGAGCAGTGGCTTTTACTGTCCCAGGTGGCTAACAGTGGGGGAAAAGAGGTTAGAAGAAGACAAAGGAAGCAACATGGGGTCTCGCCCAGAAGAGCACCCTCTTCTTATAACGCAGGATCAGAGAGTTCTAGGCGGGGACTAGGCTGGGTGCTGCTGTGCCCCTGCAGACCCTGCTCTCAGAACAGGAAAACAACCTTGGTTTCTGTCCTTGTGACCTCAGGGTGAGTCAGGAAGGTGACTGGTGTGCTGTGAGGGGAAGTATCTGGGCAGCGAATCCCTGCAGCATTAGCGTGAGAATATGCCTGGGTCAGGAAGAAGCTAGCTGAGAGTTCATTAGGAGGGGGCTGGCAGAAAGACAGTGGCTCTGAGGCAGCTGCATGAAGACATATGTGATATACCACAGTTGCAAAGATGGGTGGGAAGTCACCAGAGGTCGATGAAGGCAAGACTGGGGATGGACCTACCGAAGCAAGGGCAGAGAGCCTTGGAGGCCCAGCATCCAGGTCCCAGCTTGCCTGGAGGCACCTGAGGCAGCAGAGGCAGTCTTCAACCTTCCTCTTCTTCTGAGCAAGAAACGCAACCCTCCTGGACTAAAGCAGAGCCCAGAGACCTCCAGCCCAGAGCCTCTGAGGCCTTTTGGAGGCCATCAGAGGACAGAGGCCTATTGCACAGATGAAGAAGCGGAGGACAGGAGAGGCACAGGGCTCTGTGCTGGAGCTCTGCAGCAGCCAGGCCTGTCCTTTTCTGATTAATGTGAGCATCTACAAGCAGGAGAAAAACCTGGATGGGGTCCCCGTGGTGGCCACAGGTGAGTGAGTGGTGGGCCACCCCTCAGTAATTATCACTATGGAAACAAGTGGCAGAAACAGACCGAGGGCTCTGAAGTCAGGGGTCAAGCTTTTTTTATTCCTAATTCTACATTTTTCCAGAGGAAGGAGGCTGGTGTTGCTCAGCTGTAATTCAAGTCACAGCACTGGGGACAGGGATGAGGTTTTGTTTTACTAGCAGAGTGATGGACACCAACTGCTGACCCCATGCCCAGGCCCAGGCCCTGGGTCCCACAGCTGACCTCTAAGCACTGCACCTGGAGTTATGTAGATCCATGGTATCCCCCAGGAATAAGGGGACATTGCCATTCTAGAACAGCGTTGTTTCTCTGAGCCTCGAGACTTTGACTTTGAATGAGATCTTAGAGCAGAAGTTCCAGGCTCTGTATCCTCCAAGCAAAGTTGGATTTAAGCTCATGCCAGTATGAGTCAGAATAATCACTCCTATTCTATGCAATTGGAAACTGAGACCCAGAAAGGGGATGACCAAAGAGTGTCCAAGGGGAGATGGCAGAACTTGAACTCTTTCGTCATCCAGTGCAATAAAAACAAAAAGTACTGGTTGATCCTCTTTCATCTATGGGGTGGCATGGAGGCAGGAAAAAGTTGGTAGGGTAGAGAGCAAAGAGCTTCCTACTTCCTGGCATGGCTTCGTGTTCCACTGAATGCTTTCCCTTTGCATTCAGACAAGAGTCGTCATGGGAGAGCTGATGGAAGAAATTAATGAAAAAGATGAGCCGGCTTCATTTGCAGTCAGGCTACAGTTTGCAGAGTGTTTAACTCCTTCAGCCATTTCAACTTTGAAGTGAGCTTCCAGGGCCCTGACTTCCAGAGGATTCACATTCCAGAAGGTTTAGAGACTTGGTTTCAAATCTCAACCACCTGCCACCCAATCCTGTGATTTTTATCTCTATACCCCGCCTTTGTCTGTGAATGAAAGGGAGAAAAGCCAGCACTGGAGAGTGATAAAATGGTCAGTGGAGGAAAGGACCCCAGCCATGTGCGTACACTGGCCCACCCTGTACAAAGCTGAATACGACACATAGGTCACCTTGTGTCATTCGCAGTGCCCCAGGAGGTTGGGCCTTGAGATCCCCATTGCATTGGTGAGAAAACTGAGACTGAGGCTTAGGAAATTGAGTTCTTGAGGCTGTTTCTTCTCTTCCTCTCTGGAGTGTCTGGTAATTCGGGCTTTGTTTTTTTAAACTAAATATTGAACTTTGTTATGGTTTCTGTCTAGTTGTCCCCCCAAAGCCTCATGCAATCACGGGGCGGGGACTTCTAGAGTTTGAGACTTGACTCATGATCCACTGGGATTATGTGTTTTTGTCCTGATGGGACTATGGATCTGAGTCCTTCTGGGGTTGTGGGTGCAGCCTAAGGCGGATAGGCTGAGGTAGAGAGCCTGAATGTAATATAAGGAGAGACAGAGAGGCAGACTCTCTCTAATGCTCTCTATTGCCCTGTTTGATCGGTTGCCTCTGTTGTGATTATTGCTGTTCTGCCATGAACTGGATGCTCTCTTTCCTGTTCCACTCAGCCTTGGGCCAGCCAAATGTGGACTGAAACCTCCAGTAACTGTGAGCTAAATAAACCTTTCCTTCCTTCATTTTGAGTGTCAGGTATTTGTCCCAGCAATGAGTAAAAAGTAACTAAGATGAACTCCCAGGAGCTGGACCACTGAGTCACAGGCCTTGCCCTTGTTATTATTTTATTTTGGAGACAGGGTCCCTCTACATTGCCAGGCAAGACTTGAACTGGCAGCCTTCCTGCCTCACTCTTCAGAATGCCTGGATTATAGGCATGGGCTGAACTCAAGGCTTTGTGATTGTTGTTGCTTTGTTTGTAGTAGCGAGGTTAAATTTTTCTTAGCATTTTGTTGTGGAAACTGCATTTGAGAATGACTTGGAGCCCTGAACAGCACTGTGTTCCCCTTTAACAATGTAGAGTTACTCCCAGCGACATTCTGGCCTGGAGGTCCTCAGTTCACCCAGGTGGCATGAATTTAGTCTGAAAACCTGTGTAAGGATCTGCTGGTGGCTCTGTTTCCAATGACAGTTTATCAAGAACATTTATCAACCACATCTGTGTTTAAGATTCTCTATTTTGCTGGCTCTTCACACAGGGAGATTCTATCTGGTTTGTCCTCACCCCGAGGAGGGTGCTGCTCTGTGGGGTCTGGGGTTTACAGAGAGAGAGGAATGGCTATTAGGTACCCAACTCTGGGACCAGCACCATGACAGGTGACAACAGGGCCAGGGCAGGTGAACCAGGCTAACCTTCATCGACTCAGCATGAATGCTCCTACCTGTATCTCATTAACCACAAGAGACTGTTCTATGACCAGGAATTTAATGAGGATCCTTATGACAGGTGGGATCCAATGAAAGCCAGATCAGAAGCCCAGGACTGGCCAGGAAGGGTGACACACAGGGCAGGGGAAGCAGAATGAGAGGCAGCAGAAGATAGGTTTCTGGTAGTGGCATGGCCCTGGGATAGCCCCTCTCTCCAAGCCATGCTTTGCTCAGCCAAGGGAGAACATTCTCAAGTCTACTTCCAGGGATGCCTGAGAGGTGATTAATAGTGATTAATAACAAAGGGCTTTTCATGCTCAAAAGTGCTACAGTCACTGTCCCCTCTGTCCCTCTTGGCCATGCTCCATTCCTCCAGAGAAGAATGATGGAGACCTATCTGGGGTGATGGCCACACCATGAAGTGGACCTGCAGGGCAGCCATTCTGCTGCTTCTCTTGCCCCTCCCCTGAGTTTCTTCTGCAGCAGAACATTCATGTTCCTGCAAAGAACAAATCACTGTGCTGCCAGGGGGAGGATCTTCCTCAGCCTGGAGCCAACTAGCGATTCCTGCACAGAGGCCTTCTCTTCTCAGTGTGAATTGATGCGGTCACCATTGCCTGGGGCGGGGAAACTGTGGAGGGCACAGGCTGACCTTGGAGGAGGGAGTTTGGCTTTGTCTCCCCAGGTGCATCTTACGCACTGTGAAGTCTTGACCTCAGGTCATCTCGCCTCCTAGAGACCCAGTTTCTCATCTTAGAAGGAGGGTCATGGTACATCTTTCACAGAATTGCCAGGTATGGGAACTAGCGCCACAGTCACAACACCCTGGCCCAGTAGAGGCCGGAAGTGTGGCCCTTGTTTGCTGCCTCAACACTGGTGGACTCACTTGCCCAGGTACTGCCAAGAGTGCCGATGACTCAGGGCTGCAGGAACACTGCGCAGGTGGGACTGTTTGGACAGAAGACAAGCTCTGAGTGAAGGCAACTACACCTGAGGTTAAATGCAAAGGGCGAGAGAGATGGGAGAAAAGACAGCAAAGGTCCCAAGCAAGGAACTCAGATCAGTGGGGTGGTGTCTTCATTACTTTTCTTTCATTGTTGGGACAGACAAAATACCTGATACCTCAAATTAAGGAAGGAAAGGTTTCTTTAGCTCTCAGTGGAGGTTTCAGTTCATACTCAGTGGCTCAAAGGCAGAGTGGCACAGGGCAGAGGGCAGCAGCTCATGGCAGCGGAAAACAGCAAAGAGCAAAGGGAGGGGCAGCCACTAGCCCGCCTCTCTCCCTTTCTTACATTGTATTCAGGCTCTCTGCCCCATGGCAGGTGTAGCACTCCACACCCATAGTCCCAGCATTGGGTTATGAATTAGTCACGCCCATGACTGCATGAGGCGTTGGGGGGACACCTAGACACAACTCATAACAGGCAGGATGTGGCCAGCAGAGGCAGAAGTGAGACAGCCTGAGGAGTGGGGCCTGAGCCTCAGGTTTCAAAAGAAGCCACGTGTGTCTTCTGTGGGGCAGGAAGGCATGGTGGCCCAAATGCATCCTACATCATAGCTTCTTTAAGTCTGCTCGGGCCTTCCCGGAAGTCTAGCAACAGGAAACCCCCTAATCTGATTCAGTCCCCTGTGTAAAACACATGGGTCTACTGCCTTCCAGCCACTACTGATCTGGCAGAACCAGCTTCCACTGCACAGGGAGATGTGCTAGGAACATTATAGCAGCCAGAAAGGATGGAACTCATGCCCCACTCACTACAGGTCTCAGAATGCACAAGACAATGCAATGAAAGCATCAAGGTATCCATGGTGCCTCCCACTCGGGCTGGCGGCTGGGAGGCACACTGGCAGGAAGGAGCAAAGTCGGAGCCATCAGACCGTAGCACGTGTCACGCCACCAGGCAGGTGAGTCATAGCTGTGAGCAAGGTGCTCCACGTCCTGTAAGCAGGGAGCGGGAGGGAGAGACGAGATCTTCTACAGGTCTCTCAGCTTCTATGTGTCATGGGTAGGCAGCTGCCCCAGCCCCAGCCCTGGCTCCAGCTTCCGCACACAGACCTGCAGAACTATGTGCGCTCCCTTACTTAAAGTAGCCAGCGGGCTGCTGGTGTTGCCATCTGTCTGTCTTTAAGACTCCATGGAGCCCAAGGGTGGGTGACAGCAGCTCAATGAGCTCTTGGCCAGAGCGGCAGTGCCAATGTTTCTCTGAATGCTAAAAGGAGGTAGAAATGGGTCAGCCTGATTTCTCCCCAGAAGTCTTCAGAACAAGTACAACCTGGTCGTCACTGTTTAGTAATCTGCTTACTTTCATTCACTTAACCATTCACGCAGAGCTGCCACACGCCAGGTACTCGGCGCAGTAAGTTCAGATGAGAACACGCAAGACTCATACTGCGCCTTCCCGCAGCTCATCCTCCGCAGGACTCTTAGGGCCCCGAAAGCAGGCCACACTAGGCACAAGAAGATCACCATGGGGTTATCTGTGAGGCTGGGCAAGGGAGAAAGGGGCATCAGTGCAGCTGGCACAAGGGCTTTGCAGTCAGGAATGGATGACAGAGAGAAGACCAGGAAGCCAGCTAATGCTGAGACAGGGAGGAGGAGCTCAGATGGGAAGGGAGCACAAATCTAGCAGGTGAGGGGACCAGGACAAGGCAGCCTCTCCATCTATATCGCCGCATGACGCCCCCACCTGTGCCTGTACCTCTAAGGTGATCCTACAAAGCTCCAACTCCCCGAGTGCAGGAGCGGAGACAAAAGTCTCCGAAATCCTGTGTAATAGGAAATATGTGAAGCTGTGGAATAACCCAATGCGAAGGCTGTAAAGTAAGTCACAGTTCACTCTGCCCCATAGCAGTGCAAACATCTCTCATCTTTCATCACAATAGAAAATAGAAATCAAAGGAAATCTATTGGCACTGTCCCACAGGAAGACCTGTCTTTCCTGCTCCAGTCGGGCCTCCCTCCCCTGAGCACAAGGACAAAGAAGTGTCCAGTCTTTGGAGATCCCAGCAGGTTCTCCGGGGAAGGGGCCTCCTTGACACCCCTGGACCTCTGCTCTCAGCACTGCTCAGAGTGGGCCTCTACTCAGACCCCGACGTTTGCGATGTGGGCAGTGAATTGAATTATGAAAGATTAAATGTGCTAATGAGGCTTGTATGCAAGGGACCCTGGGAACATGTGAGACACACTGATGAAGATGTGTAAGGGAGGCCGTGGAAACGCGGCTTTGGAAGGTTGAAACAAAGCTGGAGAAGGGTAATTCATAAGGAGGGACATGCGACATTCCCGTGCAAATGTCACAAAGAATGAAGGAAGTTATGCTAGATCTGGAGGGGGGTAGCTGTCTAGCAGCCCCGGATCCACCGAAGGTAAAGATGGATGCATTTTCATTTTCAAAAGGAAGATACTTGGAGGGTCTTAAATGCAAAGATATAAGCTGTACTCTATGGTTTTATTTTCTGGTCTAAGGAGACCAGCATAAGGCTAACATTTTTCTGTTTGGCTGGATTTATGTCACATGCTGCATGGTTTTTGCCAGTTATGTATCTTTCATTTCTCATTGCTTTCAACAGGAATTCAGGTTATAATATTTACTGGAAATGCCAGGGGTTTTAAATGGTTTATCTCTTTTACTTTTTTAACCTCCAGTGGTTCTGGACTGCAATTGCCTCTAATTTTTAGAACAGGATACAGAGGTTGAAGAATTTGAGGTCCCTTGCCCCAGTCATAGAGCTCATAGGTGGCAGCACTAGGATTTGAACTAGGATCCCTCCAACTCCATACAGTTCTCACACTTGTTGCTAGCTGGGTGCTGAGAGCTGGGCTGTCAGGGTGGGAGAGATCATTCCTGCATGGGAAGAGGAAAAGAGGAGACTGGAAATTTTAGGCTGAATTCCCTTCTTCCCCCAACTGTCTCTGCTGTCTCTGCACATTTTACCATGGTCTGCAGAGAATCTGAAGAAAGGTTCCACAGGGCGGCCATGCTGGGAACTGCAGAGGTACAGAGTCTGGCCAGAGCTGGGTATCACGAGAGCCTCCTGCTGTCAGTGGTGGCTTTGGAGGCTGGTGTGTGGCTGGTGAGCCGCGGAACTGGCCAGAGATCACACAACCATCGGCTTGGAAAGTTGAAAGGGACCTTAAAGTTCACCTAATCCTCCAGATGGAAGCGCCTGCCCTGCACAGCCCACCTCCTGCCGGGATCACAGACGCCCACCTCAGTGCCACCTGGCCTCTGACCACATGATGTCACCACCTCAGAAGCTCCATCTGTGCTGCAGGGACAGCAGGGTGGCCAGCACTAGCTTTGCCAAGCCTGGAGTCTAGGGCCTGACCTGGATCCCTCATTTACTAGCTATAGATTTGGAACACCGGACACCCCTTGATCCTAGCTTTGGGCATCACTGTCAATGCTTGCGAAGTAAAGTCACAGAGGAGAGGAGGCATGTGCATTGTGTAAATAAATGCGTGTCAGGGGAAGGAGGAGGATGCAGACGGTGGTAGCTCTGAGCGGAGGCTGGCACACTCCTGGGAAGGGATACAGAATGGGTGTCCGCAGAATGTAGGCGAAGCAGTCTAGATCGCAACCCTCACTTGCCGCTGGGTCGTGAAAGTCACCTCAGACTGGCTGCCCGCAAGAGCGATCCTGTGCCAGCGTATCTTGATGAATGACATTTGAACTTGAATTTCATAGAATGTTCACATGTCACAAACTATTGGTCCCCTCACATTTCGCTTGGCCAGCGGACCGTGGATCCTATAGAGGTGAGGCAAAGTCTGACCGCTCCTGACCTGCGCGCGAGTTTACTTCAGCAGGAAGTGAACCCCTCGGAGGTGTACAGTGAGGGCACAAACGTTGCAGCTAGTGGCTTTGGACAATCTCCCTGCCACCTTCTCTCACGGGCAGGTTGCTTCTCTGTGACCCTGGGCAGTACAGTCCTCACAGGGCACGCTGCCAGCTAGTGGGCCAGTCTCAGAGCTCGCCCACAATTCAATTCGTTCTATCTGGTTCCAAGGACAGCACAATGAATGTCCTCACTTTTGTCCATTTCTCAATTTCATTCTCAAACGTACTTTCTACGCACATTAGGAGCCTACATATTTTTAAATTTTAATCCAAAGAAACTAAAGAATGAACGAGGATTATTTAAAAATATGCATGAGGCTAGTTTTCACAAAAATATGCATCCTATCCTGTTTGGACCCCACAGGCCTATCATCTAGCCTGATTTGATATACACACAAAGTTCTTAACATATGCTAGCCTCAGTTTCTTCATCTATATGCGAGGGACTGAGCTGGGCTCCAACACTACCAGCTTAGTGTGACATTTGGAAAAGGGGAGTCATTTAAAGTACATGGGAAAACAGTGCTTCACATGCAGCAAAGGCTCAACAGAGACTAGTTATTCTCTGAGGCAGAGATAACCACCTACATTTCCCAGTCAGAAGTGGAGACTCCAAGAGGCTGGAAATACAGCTCATAATGGATGGGTGGCTGCTGAACCCTGGTGTGGACAGTCCCAGCCCCTACTCCCCAGTGGATGGCTAAATCTGGATTCAAGGGGTATCTGACTGTGCCTACTACAAGTAGTTTGGGTCTTGGAGAAAAGGAGTCATGAGGCAGCTGGGGCAGGGGACTCTAAGAGACTGAAAGCCAGGCTGAAGAAGCTGCCACTGAGCATGCCTATATGAGACTCTTCAGGGCCGTCTTCCCTAATCAGGGCCTCTTGTGCGATGGCTTACCTGAGAGCTTGAGTACTTCTAGAACTGATTCTAGGAGGACCCTCCCCACCTTCATTGTGGAGTTGGGGCTGCCAATTAACTCAGCTCCTTCCTCCAGCTGCAGCTGACCTGGAGGGGGCAAGCTCCTGTGCCCATACACAAGCCCTAAATGAAATAAAACTGTAATAAATGCAGACCACGTTTGTATGGCCAATATCGAGATGAAGTCTCTTCTGCTACCTGTCACTTGAAAAATAATAAAGCAATAGAGCCATAGTAGTTTTTGTTTGTTTGTTTTTGTGGTACTGGATATTGAACTCAGGATCCTGTGCTTGCCAGGCCAGCACTTATTCCACTGAGCTATCTCCCTGGTCTGCAATAGAGCCATAGTGAAGGGAGTAAAAAAGGAAACCCCAAGAACGAGCCCTGCTCCTGGAGACAGAAGGGAAGGCAGGCTTGGGAGCTGGGGACAGTCAAGGTCCTTATCTAGCAGCTTAGCCATAACTGCTCATCCTGCCCATCGCTAGAGAAATCGGGGTGAGAGTCCTAGGGAGCCCCAGGGCCTCTCTGGCTGGGTGCTTCCTGGGGTGTCTGTGAAGGCTGTGGTGCAGGGAAACCAGAAGGAGGCCCTAGTTTTTCACACCATCCCCACTGCTGCTTTTCTTGCCCAGTTTTTTTCTTGGGCAGAAACAGTGCTGACCTCATGGCCCCAGCTCCCAGGCAGCCTGGCAATTACATCTCCTATTATAAAACTGCCAGCTAACAAATTGATCTTCTAGAGGTATGATTTAGTCTCCTGATTGTCCTGGACTGATCTATTCTTTGGGAGGCAACAAGTTTAGAGTCAAGAAAACCTGACTATGAATCCAGGCTCTGTCTTCTTTGGTTGAGTGACCTGGGTTTCTTTAATAGGGCATCACTTTTCTCACTTATAAAATGAGAATAATAATGACTTCTACCTGCAAGGTTATTAATGCAATAGTAATAGTAATGATGATGATAACAAGCTTCTTGAGTGATGCTATGAATTAGGTACTATCAGAGGTGTTTTCCATACTTACACTAACTCCTGTTGTCACAGTAATATCAGGAGGCAGGGCTTGATATTATTTCCATTCTACAGATAAAGAAACTGAGTCTGAGAAGGTAAACATCTTACTTAAGATTGCAAGGTATGGAAGAGGTTTGGCCAGGGCTTTCTTGACTCTGAAGTCTACACTGACCTAGCAGCTCTACTGTGTCACTAAGGCCCCCACGCCTTCACATGATGTGGCCATTTCCTCTCCTTCATGGCTGCGGGCTTCCAGGCACACAGGTGTGATCTGTCTGTGGACTTCCAGCCCATTGTATGTATGCACCAAGCACATCACCTTATCAAGTAAAATGTTTGTAGAAGAGAGACACAAGAAATGTGGTGTCTTCCAACATCTTCAGCTGAGAAAGAGACAGAGGCAAATGATTAGCAATGTGTGAGTCAAGCCCAGGGAGACATACACTGTGCCTGTCTTCCAAAGTGATGGAGCTTTGGAGTTCATCCAATCAGAAGACAAGGAAGAGACCCAAGGAAGAGCTGCAGCCTCTTCTACCTGTAGACAATGGCACGGAGCTGTGATTTCTGGAACTGGAAGAGTCCCACCTCCAGTGTGCTGTCCTGCCTAACCTGAGGGAAGCATCCTCACTAAACCTCAGTTTCTCCATCCATAGGGTGGGTGCAGCAATAGAGCATGTTTTCTTGGATTACTGTCAAGATGAGAAGAGCTAATGAAAGTAAGCTACTCCTCACACTGCCTACTCACCCTAGGTACTGAAAAAATAGGAGGCCCTGAGGGCTTGATGACGTTATCAATTCACTAAACAAAATATTCAAA